>CAJNIZ010019014.1:21074-39396 GCA_905231905.1 Symbiodinium pilosum
ATAATTTGGGTCCTTGGACCCTTTGGGTCTATGACCTAAAAAATCCCTTGAGGTGCCGGGCTGGGCATGGCACCGTCGCTTAGCAGCCATGCAGGCAGGGTTGAGGGTTTAGGCTTGAGGGTTTAGGATTTACCCTAAGGGTCCAAGTACCTAATAATTATATACTTCCCCAAAAACCTGTACTACAATTACTATTACCCAAATCCCAAGTACCTAAATGTTGGGTACTTGGACCCTTAGGATGTAGGGGATTTCTGGAAGTACTGTAAGGGCGCAAACACAGGGTATATGGGAATACATTCAGCAGGTGGTTTCTTATGGTTTCTTGGTGGGTGTATATAGGCCTTGGAAGCATTGGTGCGTGCATGCATTTGGGTTCCAATTTGAAAAACCAAGAGCTAAAAGTTGAAGCGTTTAGGGTTTGGGGTTTAGGGCAGGGTAGAATGTAGGAATGTCTGGTGATGCTGGGGGAATTTGAACTTCCAGCTTCCTGGGTTCAGATGCTTAGACTTCAATTTTCTCGGTTTGGAGATTGGGGTGTAGGCTTTGGAGGAGGGATTAGGGGTTCGGTTTAGGAATTCGGTTTCGGTTTAGGGATCAGGGTTGAAGGTTTGTGGTTTGGCCTGTTTGGCGCTGCCGGGCAGGAGTCAAAGATTTAGGGTTACCCAAAGGCCCAAGGGCCGTGTACCCATCTAGAAATACTGAGGCCCCAAGTACCTACATCGGAACGTGTTGGGCCCCAGGAAGATACATGAAGATACCAGATAGGTACCTGGATCCTTTGGTTCTTCATCCTGAGACGGATCAAACCTTAAACCCTAAACCCCTCCACCCTGTGAGTAAGCACCTTGTAGCGATACGTGATATAGTCTCTGGTCTCAAGTTAGGGGCTTGGAATAACCAAGATCCCGGGTCAAATCAAGGGCTCCCGGTCTAGCAGGGTTACAGTAAAGCGGGCAGGACTGAGACTTACGAGTGCGATGTTTTAGGTCATATTTTGCATGGAACCCAGAAAGAACAGCACCTCTGACACCGCTACTTTGTACAGGAATGTCGTCATGAGGAAAATGGGGGGGGTTCAGAATTTTGAAGAGGACACGGCACAGGCTTTCAAGGCTTCGTGTGTTGGGGCAAGGGTTAGTGCTTGGATGCAGAGGTGTGGGGCGGGAGTTTAGAGTTTAGGGGTCGGGGTTTGGGGTTTGGGGCTTGGGGTTTAGGATATGGTTCTACCTCGGGTATTTGGGCAAAGAGGAAATGCTGCGGGTATCTGGCCTCATCTGGAAAGCCCGTCTCCTGCAACGCCTGTGGCTGGCCATGATTCAGGGCCTAGGATTTAGCCTACACAAAGGGTTCAAGGACCCAAATATTGAAGACTCTAGGTCCCAAATACCATTCAGATTTTCGTACCTGAGCCCTGAAACCCCGTCCCTGGGCCCTAAACCCTATACCTCCCTATATGTCCGCATGTATTGCTCTCAGACCTTGTTTAGAGGCCCATGGTTTGAGTCCCTGGACCCTTTAGGGAGATATACTTGCATGACAGCAACCCAGACAATCCACCCACATAAGATATGGAAGCTTGAAGGTTGCAAGCGGGGGCTCCAAACAAGATCCTGGAGGAACCTAAATCTTTGAAAAGCGTCGCAAAGAGACCATGGGAGCCCCTGCAAAGGATGACAGGGGGAAAAAATGAAAAGTTCTGCATGCCCCAAACCCTAGACCCCAAACCCTACACCTAAACCCCAAACCCTAATCCTGATACGACCAAACCTCAGAAGATTACAGCCGTAAGACTAGGCCTGGCGGTTTAGGCTGCAGGGTTCAGGGTTTTTTTAGCTTCAACCCGTTGTCTCCCAAAACCCTAGCTCCCCAAACTCTAACACCTAAAACCATGAATCCAAGACCCCAAACCCTACAGACTCCTACCTCTATGCTGGGTCCCAACTTGGGGCCCGTAGTTGGGCCTATAGGTTTAGGGTTTAGGGGGTAATTATATATAGGCCCCAAGATTAGGAGATGTTACTCTTGATACTAAAAATCCTGCATGACATGGTATGCCATAATACCATAATTCCATAAGTATATGCTACCTAGGGTCCAGCAGGATTTTAGTACCCGCCTTAGGTCCAACTTATACATAACTCTAAGCCTAAACCCTAAAACCCTAAAAGCCTTAAGCCCTAAAGCCTTAAACCCTAAACCCTTAAAACCCTAAACACCTAAACCCTGAAATCCTCAAACCCTAAATCCCTAAACCCTAAAATCCTAAACCCCTAAACCCTAAAACCCTAAAACCCTAAAGACCCTAAGCCCTAAAGGCCTAAACCCCTAATACCCTCAAACCCCTAATCTCCAAACGTATGCCCTGCGCCAGGCGCAGCAGCCTGCAGCTCCGAGGCTGCTGTACTCCGGCAGAAGAGTTACCAACAAGTACCCAAGGGTTTAGGGTTTAGGGTTTTAGGGTTTAGGGTTCAGGGTTTAGGGTTCAGGGTTTAGGGTTTGGGTTTTGGGTAATCGTAATTATAGTATAGGTATTGGGTAAGTATATGTCCCCCCATCCTGTAATAGTGGTATAATAGGAATATGAGAGGACGCTAATATAATCCCTATTATCCCCCGGGACTCCACCTAAATTATGGTATAGGTATTGGGTAAGTATATGGTGATTAGGTACTTGGACCATTAGGGGAAGGCTTCTCAGCTCCGCCGAGATACTTCAATTCTAGATGCCATTCCCTAAGGGTCCAAGGACCGAAATAACAGGGTCCCTTAAAAGGGGTTATAGGGGGATATATAGGGGATAGATGGGGACTATATAGAGGTGTATAGAACCCAAATAATAGGGTTTTAGGGTCCCAATACTATTACATTAATCGTATTTGTGTCCTACAATCCTACCATTTGGGTCCTTGGACCCTTCGGGATTTTCATTATGATTTAGTAGTAGTAGTAGTCGTCGTCGTCGTCGTCGTCGTCGTCGTCGTAGTAGTAGTAGTAGAATAATAGTAGTAGCAGCAGCAGCTGCTTTTGAACTAGAATTCGGGATCAGGGTTTAGGGTCTTGGGATTAAAGGGGCCCACCGTGTATGTTGATCAAACTGTCCCCCCTTTGGACTTCCATACGCAGGATTCTCCGATTGGTTGGGAGGATCCCACTACTTAAGGTGGGTACGTAAGAGGGACACCTTCTTGAAGAAAGGCTCATGCTTAAAGGAGCTTCAGAATTAAGGCCAAAGGAGAACACCTGAATCGGTTGTTAATGTCCGTATGCATGATTTAGGGTTTAGGGCTCAGGATTTTGTATTTCCAGGGTCCCCAGAGCCAGAGCAATGAATCTTGCACCACCCTCTAAAGCCTCAATGATGGGAATTCCCGTAGATACTTTCTGGGTCCTGGGTTTGGCAAGATTTCAACCCAGAACCCCTAAACCCTTAAACCCTAAACCCCGAAAACCCTAAACCCTAAACCCCTAAAACCTTAGACCACTAAATCCCTAATCCTCTAAAACCTTAAACCCCTAAACCCTCTAAACGTCCATCCACCCTGCTAGCTGCACCAAGGTCTGAGGATTTCTCCACACAGGAGACCACTCCTGCACAGGGCATGACGTGTCTGGCTTGCTATTAAGGATCTTAATTGAGCTATAGTCTAAAGTCCTTAAAGGGGTTGTGTAGGGGATTATATAGGGGACTACTATAGGGGTTTTAAGGGGGATACTAGG
This sequence comes from Symbiodinium pilosum, assembly GCA_905231905.1. Classification (NCBI taxonomy): domain Eukaryota; class Dinophyceae; order Suessiales; family Symbiodiniaceae; genus Symbiodinium; species Symbiodinium pilosum. The sequence continues at coordinate 24,795 of CAJNIZ010019014.1, forward strand.
AGTTTAGACTATAGCTCAATTTAGTAGGCCCTTTATTGGGGGGTGTAAGGGATACATATATATATATATATCTGGAGTTTAAGGGTTAGGGGTTAGGCTGTTGAGGAAATCAATCAAGCTACTATATTCTCCGTCTGTAATGGAGAATCAAATGGAAAGGAGAAAGGATAATCAAATTAACACTTGGGGAATATAGTGATTTCAGGAAATTAGTTTAAGTTACTATATTGGGGATATTAATTATTGTATGTACCTATTATGGTAAATCAAATGAAGTCCCTTAACAGCAACCCAGGTTTGAAGATTGTGGCGAAGCGGTACCTTGCATCGGCAGTTAAAGGTTTGGCTTTCAGAGTTTAGTCATTTTGTTAGGCTTTGGGAAACCATAGGGTATAGGTTTTGGGGTACAGGCGGGTGGGCACGGGGTTTCGTTAGTTTGCATTTGGGGCTTCAGGTTCAGAGTTGGTTTTGGGGTTTGGGGGCTATGACAGCCCTCAAGCAGACAGGATCCATTCCTAAACCCTAAACCCCTAAAACCCTAGACCCCAAACCCCAAACCCTAGACCCTAAACCCTAAACTTTACTACTGTCATGGGGATCTCATGGATGCTTGTCATCTTGATCGTAGCGGGAAAAGCCTCAAGGCTTGAAATCCTCAAGCACCAGATGTATGCTCTATATATGAGCCAGAGTCTAAACTTCGTAAAGGGAGTTATATAGGGGACTCTATGGGGGAGCATTATAGGAGTTATTGAAGGGGATACTAGGAGTTTACACTATAGTTCAGATGCAGATAGTAGTCGAGAGTGGAGCCTAATGAGAACATATCCTGGCTTTCCAACCCCTGGCATCCATCTATGAAAGAATCTTGGTAGCCGACAGACCACTATACTAGAAGCTTACAGGCAACTTGTTGTCTAGGATCTGTAGACAAGAAACCAAAATGCGTGGTTCTATATGCGTATAGGTACATATACACCCCTGCATAGAAACATATGTATATGCACACATCTGTATAAACGTATATATTTACGTATACACACACGCTGGCTGTTGTAAGCATGGCGTTTGACCGTTCTGGGTTGGGATTGCCCCGCAACCATAGGTCGCCCCTGAACTGCTAAACAGTTGAAGAATTTGAGCCATAGACTCAAGTCCTTAAAGGGGATTACATTGGGGATTTTATAGGGGACTGTAGCAGGGATAATTGATTAAGGGAGATACTAGGAGTTTAGACCCTAAACCCTATACCAGGTGTCATTAAGGGGGATAGGTGTTTAGACTATAGCTCATTTGGATCTGAGGCTTGCAGTTGAGAACGTCTGAAGATCCCAAATTCAAGATCTCAGATTGAGAGCATAACCCTAAGGGTCCAAGGACCCAAACAATAAGGTCTTAGGGTTTAGGGTTTAGTGTCCCAGGAGCCAAATAAAAGGGTTTTGGGGCCCCAGAACCAGTCATATCATAATATTTGGGTCCTAAAGCCCTATTCTTTGGGTCCTTGGACCCCTAGGGTAAGGTGCAGGTGCTAGCGTCCAGGTTCAAGCGTGAGAGAGAAGGATTCAATATCTTCTTGGATTTTAATGAAACCGCGCGGCTTGGAGAACTACAAATAGACATCCATTGTTTATTAAAAGCATCTTTCCTTTTTTTCAACAAAATCTCGCTGCTTGAGGAAATATGACCAGAAGTCGATTTTAGTAAGCTCTTTTCCATGTTCAATATAAACGTTCGTTACTCTTGAAGAACCAGGTTCGTTCAACCATTTTTCCTCGCTCGATGAGAGGTTTCGAGAGCTTGTTACAAACCTTCTTTAAACTGCTTTTGCCGTGGGTGGGGGTTCCAAGTTCGCTGGCAATAGATTGGTCTTTGCACTGCATGAGAGCGCCGGATTTTGCTACATGAGGTCATACTGGGCAATTTAAAGCGACCTCACCCGACCTCACCCTAAATGGGGCTTAATATGGTTTATTTAGGGACTAGTACCAAAATAGCCTTAAATTGGGAATTGAAATTATTGTGAATTGCCCTGGCTTATCGTAAGGGTCCAAGTACCCAATATTTAGGTACTTGGGATTTGGGTAATAGTGATTTAGTACAGGTTTGGGGGAAGTATATGGTTATTAGGTACTTGGACCCTTAGGGTTATAGTGCGCAGCAGAAGCCTTTAAGTCCTACGGACCCTGAACTGTGTAGGGCCCATGCAGCCTCTGGTGGGAACTTACCTGACTAGATAGCTCTTATGTTGGCACAGGCTGAATTACCCGGTGCTTGAGAGTGACACCCCCGAACGCCCAGATCTGCTTTTAAGTCTGTTGCTGGCTGGGCGCATTTTGGAAAGCCTTCCTGCCAGTAGACCATTGTAATTGCAGCCCAAAATTGAAGAAAACAAGGCGTCAGCTGCTAAACCTTTTTGAGGAACGTCAGCCGCATTCAGCAAAGATAGCATCAACACGCCGTCATGGATCCCTCACCCCAAGCCTCCTAGCTTGGAAGCATATATGAGATTCAGTAACAGCGTATGACTGAATAATTTTGTAACCTTACTTATAATCCGCCTGCATGGCCTCCTGTCGTTAAGTGAGTTATAGTTATACGCCTAGTATATAATTGACTACTAAGTCTCACGAACTTGCAAGTTGGGAGTGCTCCTAATGGATCCTTACAGCAGGCCCTATGCTGATTTAGGATATGGAGTTTTGTGCTATATGGTGGATGGATTAACCCGAAAGCCTAGACGTTAAACCTCCAAAACCGTAAACTTTAAACCCGACATCCCATGACTCTGGGAATCCACGACAATACGGCAACTCCTATATAGGGCTGCCAAACTTCCTCCATCCAGCGAATATTCTGGTACCAGTAGCTTCAACATGGTCATCCGTTCCCTTTTTTCCCCACGAACAACCAGCAAGTAAACCCTTATCCCGAAACCTTATGTATAACTAATAGATATCCTCATATGAGCCACCAGTTCCCATGTCATTGTCCACTGGCTTTTCCACTGGACTGCCCAATACCTGTTCTAGAATTACTATTACCCAAATCCCAAGTACCTAATTATTGGGTACATGACCCTCTGAGTAACAAGCAGAAGGTTTCTGGTCTAAGGTGGAGGTGGATTCACTGTCGTCGAAAACAACGTCGGAGACATGAGCTCAGTTTTGAGGGATAGGGTATAGGGTTCAGGGTTCAGGGTTTAGGGGTTAGGGGTTTAGGGTTTAGGGTATGGGTGTAGGGTTTGGGGGGTTGCGAGCAATCCCCTCCCCCTGCGGCGCTAATCATGTATTCTTCGTAGACGTTAGAGACTCCGATGTAGGTCATGTTGAGACTCTGATGTAGGTCATGTTGAGATTTCTTGGGGGTGGGTTGCAAACACCAGCCCGTCTCCTTATCTTTTTAGGTATTACTTGCATGTAAACCGCCAAAACAAGTAACAGTCTTTACCTTAGCCTCAGGGGAAAGGATCCAAGAGCTGACCTCCAAGAAATGAACTCAGCAGCTTGCTAGTGAAACTCAGAGATTACTGGGAGGGACCCATATGAGCTAAGGTCAGTAGCAAGCTTACCAAGGGGTGGACGCAGGGGTCCGTCCATGTAGTTTGATATAGTCCCTCATATGGTAGTTTCCCTAATATGGGGACCCCACTATAGACCCCAACATACTATAGTCCTTATTCTGGGGACCCCCAAAATGGCAACCCCAATTTTGGGAAACCCTCATATACTCTCTGAGAAGGAAGCCATGTCCATGAATTCTCTGGGAAACATTGACTGTAGCTCATATGAAGAGTATTTTAGTTGGGGATACTATAGTACTCATTACAAAGTAGGATTGTATATTCCTTTTGGGTATAGTATTTTATATATGGAATATCATCTTACCAGGTTCAACCACCAAAAAAACGCTACTCATATGCTGGTCACACACGGCTGGCATTCTTAGGGGCCCTCTAGAGACAATCTTGAGACTGTAAGGGTCATCTCAAGGCTACTAAAAGGGCTTATTTGGGACAGCTCAAACCTGTTGGACCTCTACTTGGAGGGTCATGGAAGCTTAGTAAGTGGGTTAATAATGGGGATTATTGGGGTTTTTATATGGCTTATAGGGGTTATTAACCTACTTACTAAGTCCCCATGACCCTCCAAGTAGGCCATGGAAGGTCTGGCTTAGTCCTTTTGAGGTTCATGGGACTTTGTAGCCACTGTATCTAGGCTTGCAACCGACTTCTAATTTTGCCCATTGGCCTTACACACATGGCTTAAGCCAATTAGTTTAGAAGGGTCAGTCAGAACTCCAGCCAAAAGGAGCAATTGAGTCCTTCACGCCCATATAGCGTTGTAGTGTGGAGCGTGGGGTTGCAATACATCATGGAACTTCAGCAGGTAAAGGACTTCTTGCTAGTGGCAAAGGTGTCTTCGAGCGCAGCCCTTACCATGCCCAACCTCACATTCTGGGAACACATAAGACTGCATCGTGCAAACTAGAATTATGAAACCTGTGCCACAGGTACGGTAGAAGTGACTTGCCAAAACTTTTTCGAAGGCATCATACTGCGTCTTACGCCAAGCGTCACATACTCTGGGACTTTGGGACCAACTGCTGCCTGTATGCGGTTTTCATAAACATGGGCCCCACCGTAGACCCCAACATGTCATAGGCCTTATCATGTTCCCCCCCCAAGCACGTATCGCGGGCGCGCCTGTTCCCAAACCCCAACCCTAAACCTTCATCTCGGCTCAGGGTTTGCAAGTTGTCAGATTTCGGGCTTGCCAGGGTTTCAAAGTTCACGATTTGCGGTGCAAGCACCAACTGCAAGTCGCAAACCGTAATAGGGTTTAGGGTTTAGGGTTTAGGGCTAAAGTCTATACATATGATGCGCACAAGGCCCTAAAGCCTATATTTATTGCTTACATCGGGCCCTGACTTGTATATATATATATATTACCTACCCTAAACCCTAAGCCCTAAACCCTAAACCCCATATACCCTATAGTTACGTAGCCCGGTAACCTACTATTCAGGCAACTGGGAGCCTTCCCTAAAGGTCCAAGTACCTAATACTCATACACTTGCCCAAAACCTGCATTAACACTACTATTACCCACATCCCAAGTACCCAAGTATTCAGTGCGTGGACCCTCTGGGTTAGGGTAATCCTGGCTGGTGAGTGAGCAAGGTCATACCGTCAGTCTCCTGAAGCGGTGTGGCGACCTTAGCAAGGTAACAGTTTCGTTAGTATTTAGGGTTCAGGGCTTAGGGTTTGGGGATTAGGGTACCAAAAATCCGCAAGAAGTAGCACTATTCATGCTGATAGTAGTACAACACAAACAAGCACACCCCCGCAAAAGGGCGAATCAGGTTGAAAAGACGTCGGACAATTTCACGGATAAGAAGGTTAGGATTGTTTGCTGTTGATGCTTTATAGACTATGTAGGGGTCAAGGTTTCGGGCGTAGTGTTTGGGGTTGCGGGTTGCAATGTTTGGGGCAACTACACTCCAAACCTCACTCCCAAAGAGTTCATATAGCTAAGTAGTACGTACTTAGGACCCGAAGGGGGCTCCCATATTCCTACTGAGGGGCCCAAGTCCCATACTATATAGCTACATGGACCCTTTGGGGTTGGGGGTAGTGATGCTGACTTCCTGTATCCCATCACTAAACCGACCTGAGTCCTGCTTGAGATGAAGGTTAAGGGTCTGTAGGGTTTAGGGTTCATGGTTTGGGGCTTAGGGTTTAGGGTTAATTGTAGGTATATAGTATGTACTTATGAACCAAAGGGGCTCCCTTATGATTACTTTAGGGCTTAAATATGTACTATATAGCTACATAGTCCCTTTGGGTTGCAGTCAAGTTTGCCGGCAGGGCTGTTGCTCAAAGAGGTTTGAATTCTGTTCAGCACACTCTCAGCCCACCTACGACAGGCACCGTGAACTCTAAAAAGCCTCACCCAAAATCCTGCACCCCACCTTCTAAGTACCAACATGGACTTCCTACCACCTTACGTCCCTAAAGTCCCAGGAATTACAGTAGTTTAGGGCCCCTGAGGTGGTGCAAGATTTCATCCATCAACAGTATGTGCCGCTTATCATGGAGTTCAAGGCTGCTACTACGTATTTAGGAGTCGGTAACCCCAAATACTAAGCCAATTGAAGGTTCAGGGTAATTGTGTCCCAAATATGCTCAGAATTGTGTTATAATTAGGTGAGATATTACCCTAAGCCTTACATACCTCAATGTGCACCCTATTAAAGATCTATACACCCTTTATAATGTATAACTCACAAGTAGGGTCCATGTAGCTATACAGTACATGATTGGGCCCTAAAGTAGGAACATGGGAACCCCTTGGATCCAAAGGATCCAAAGTATGTACTATATAGCTACATGGACCCTTTGGGTTATAGTCGGTATAACCACCCCAGGAAGAACACTGCGAGCTGGCCAGAAATGCTTCAGCCACACAGATCTTCGAAAGCTCATTTTCTGAGGCGGGGTCTCGGGTTTAGGGTCCAGGGGATGTCATGCAGGTTGTATCTCTAGTAACAACTGCACCCGGACAACAAGGGACTGCGTACCTAACCTTTGATATCTTTGCCTTTTAAAAGGGGTCTAGGTTACTCCGGGTATAAACTACTACTCTATGTAGCCCCGATTTTCATTCATGCTTCATATTCTTTTCCATCGGAATCTCCACTATGGGAGCCATTACCCTGCACCTCCAATAATGGCTGAGGGGTTAGACCTTGTATAGGCTTTTGCGTTGTTGAAGCTGTGCTGATCACAGCCTGGATAGGTAGGGTTTCTGGTGTTGCGCAGAAGTGCATACTGAACTGTCTCAGTGTATGTAGGCTCATACACGGACGGCTTGTTGAGAGTCTTTTTGGACATGTTCAAGTGTCCGACTGGCTTGCATCAGGCTTCTTCCAGCCTTAGAGTTCTAGGGTTACCTTCTAGAAAAAGCGAACACGACCCTAAAATGGTATTCCGTAGGTGTCAGGTGGGGTTCGTAACTTTACAAGAATTTGGTGATTGCCACGCCAGCAACAAATAGTAGGCGTTTCTCAAATGCTCGTCTCCCTGCGAAAGCGCATTCTCTTCAACAGCAGAACCTCGTAGAGACTGAGTTTTGCAACTTCCGCACAAGAAGGAATTATCTATCTAGAGTAACCAACCCCAGAAGCCCAGTTACCTATACATTGGGTTCCTGTCCTTAAGTCCCTATATAATTTTGTACTATCTGGAACCCCAGAACCTACTATATGGGTACCTGGGCTTCTAGGGCCCCCTAAAAAAGGGCTTTGGTGGGAGCTGTCCCCTTAGCATATGTTTAACAAGATCCTGCGCGAAAATGTTAGCATCCCTGCTCTTCTATGCCAGGGTGTAGAGCTACTCTGGGCTGCACTTCTAGGGGATATGAAGTAGTACTTAAGTCAAAGGGTCCATGTGGATATATAGTACATACTTAGGACCCGAAGAGGTTCCCATATTCCTAATTTAGGGCCCAATCATATACTCTATAGCTACATGGACCCTTTGGGTGATGCTGTGCACAGGAGGACACCAGGCCCTTCATGAGTTTAGTTGCTCCGCAGTACTTGGACTTTCATGGGGTTCAGTCAGTAGGTATTTCCGGGATGCTGCCACTATGTCGGCAATAGGTTTCAGCATAGTTGATTGTCTTGCAAGAACCCTATGCCTCGCTAGTTACGACAAGCGCAGACAATAAGCAAATGGTTTCTCAAACCATAAACCCCTGAACCTATAACCAGACAGCAAAGTAATGCAATGGATGAAGATCAAGGGACTTAGAAAACCCAAGCTACCTTCCAGGACCCTCCTAGTACCCTTAATCGGGGATAAATGGCCCCTAGTAGTAGGTGCTTAGGCCTAAATAAAGGGTAGATGGAGGATCTAGGTTGTCAGGTTTAAGGCAGCTCAGGGGTTATGACTTACAGTGCGTATCCTGAAGCATGATCTAATCCTCGATGCCAACACGTGTAGTACTAGGCTTTTTGACCTGGGCCCTCAGGCCTTTAACCTAGGACTATATGACCCCCGGCATACCATGTGTTTGACGAAGTCAGATTAAGTTGCCGTAATGCGGAGAGATGGTCAATGACAATGACAAGGTTACCATTATACAAGTATACAAGTAACTGAACGTAAGTTCCTTAGTACTGACGTCTGTCGTCTTTAGAATGGAAAACTAAACGAAAGCCCTGAACTCCCTAGACTTACTGGTTGTCAGTAGGGACTGGAGGAATGGGGGCCTAAAGTAGGCCCAGTATAGTTTCCAACAACACGCTAGTATGTATGTTTTTTTCTTAAGCCCTCAACCCTAAATCTCAAACTAGAACTTGCCCTTTTCTTTTCCCATGTAAGCCACAGTTTAAACTCCTTAAAAGGTGGTTATATAGGGGAGTATTTATAGGGGTTATTAAGGGGGATACTATTGGAGTTTAGACTATGGATCCCATGTCCATTCCTGCATTCCCTGCTAACCACGCTTCATCCCAAGCATGGGGGCTTGGACTGTTCAGGGTTTAGGGTATAGTATTTTGCCATGTTGCTTTGCATTCCTCCATACCTGACTTTCCGGCAAGTAAATTCTTGCCCCTGGCCCTAAACCGTGTATGGCCCTGTAGACCTCCCAGTTTTCATTTGTTTGTTTCATTTGAGCTATCGTCTAAACTCCTTAAAGTGGGCTATACATAGGATGTACGTAGAGGATTACAAAAACGGATATCAGCGGGGATAGTAGGAGTTTAGACTATAGCTCATATGTTTTCCCTTCCTACTCACCATGCTAAACCCTAAGCCCTAAACCGGGGATTGTCTCCGGCCTTACGAACCTTCGTATTCTGGTGCAGCCGGAAAAAGGCTCGACAAAAACAAACAAACAACACCTCTAAACCCTAAGCCCTAACTCGTATTGCGAGGCCGAGACTGGACAATGAGCAGGACTTGTGGCTGTGGGGAGGGGGAGGGGAAGGGAAGATTTAGGGTTTAGGGTTTGGGGAGGGGAGAAGGTGGCCTTACTGCTTCTTAGTAGGAAATAAGGGAATGTGCTATATACAGACTATCATTCCTCATTCCCTACTTACAACCAAGGAGTGGCTAAAGTCAGTGGAATGCATACCTTTGCACATGGGGAGATCATGAACCCCTGAAGCCAAGGCCTGGAAGTCAGGGAAGGGATTGCAGCCCCAAACTGGCGCAGAAAAACAGCGCATGAGAGAGCACGATCTTGTCCATTGTTGGATTGTCAGCATTAATCGTGCTTACAACTAGCAACTGCAGTTCAAGCTGCTTGGAACTGCAGATCATTCTTTGTGCGTGCGTCCTGCCTATGTAGTCGTGGTCGTGGCAAGTCCGATTCCTAAGCCCAAACTTTCCACATTTTCTGTACCTAGAGCCATGTAAGAAGACTCAGAGTCTTTCCAGCTAGCCGTACGGTAGCTGGAGGGAATCTTGCAGCACCCCAGATGTACAACACAAACGGTGCGAATTACACCGCCCGGGGAGGGCAGGGGGGCCGAAGTGGTGCAAGAGCTTTCAAGCATCCCAGGAAAATAGATAGGATAAAGAAGCCTGGATACAGTCACTTGGTACCTTGGTCCCGCTGTGTCTAAGTGCCTCGGGCAATTATACTTGTCGCTTCATGGGTAGTTGGCTAGGGTCGAAGTTCTAGTAGGTGTACGCTTAATAACTCTTCACTGCTAGCACCACTTCTAAAAGCCCCCGAACCTCCAGGCAGTCTACGATATTCGAGTTTACAAGCATATGAGGTCGTTGTCTGGGGGGCATCCTTGTAAAGGATCCTGGTATATTGATATTGGGGTACGCCGGGGGGACCAGTACCCAAGGAAGTATTCAACTCCCTGCTACCCAAGAGATTGAGCTCTTCATCAGGAATTGAAGGTTCCAGCCGAAGGTGGGCTTGGTGAAAGAACTGGTTTTGCTCCACTCTTCCATTATGAGGCCTTCTGCCCCCTTGATGATTTGCTGATATTCCCTCTTCATCCATGTCCTTTAATATAGACCTGTGATTACTAAACCCCCTCCACTAAATAGGGATTAGAATAGGGGAATAGGGACCCTAATGTTAAGGCCCTTAAAAGGAGAAAAGTTTATCAATCACGGGTCTACATGGTATGCCTGATACGCGAAGAGGTTCGACTTATTCAGGCCCGCGCCTCTAGGCGCCCGAAAGCCTGAACATGTTCAGCGGCCAACTCTTGAGGACCGGGTCTTTCTTGCAGTAGCTCTAAAGCATACGGTAAGTACAAGTATGTATATAGATATATGGATAATATGAATAACAATCATCACCATGATAATACATGTATATATATGTGTATATATATAGTTTATCTATATATTGCTATTTTGTGTGTACATGCCGATGCCATGTTATCAGGACCAGGTCTTTCTTTGAGTAGTGCAGACACGTAGTGCGCCATGGCGAGCATTGGCGGGTCCTCCCTTGGTGAACTTTACTCGAAATGTGTGCAATTGGCGGCTTAACTGCAACACTTAGAGTGCAAGTGCTCCATGTAAGTCATCCCCTCCAAATCAATGGTGTATCGCCAATACTGTATGATTACCATTACACAAAACCCAAGTACTGAACTACAAGATACTTGTAGCCTGAAGGCGATGCTACCAGGGTAATTTGAGCCGCGATTCTCCCACCACAGCAGGAAAGCAAACTCACAGCAGTGCAGTGGGCGTCGAATCTTATTTGATGCCTCCCGAGCCTTTTGCAGATCAATGGACAAGCGTTTGCTTCGTTATCCCAAAGGGTACGCGTAGCTGTACAGTATATACTTGGGCCCTAAAACACCAGTATCTGAACCGTAAGTATATGTAAGGTACCTACCCTAGGCCCTCAACCCTAAACACTAAATCCTACACCCTAAACGTTAAACCCTATACTATATAGCTACATGGGCCCTCAGGGTATGTGCAAGAGGCTGGGGCCCCTGAGTACAGTCATTGTCCCCGGACTTCCCCGAGCTCCACTTTCATGATGTGGGGTTGGGGTTTAGGGTTCAGAGGTTGATCTAAAGTTGTAAACGCATATGTATACATATCTGTATCTGTATATATATATATATGTATTTATTATATGTATATAGATCGGATATTGGTTTCCCAATCGCGGAGACTCCTATGCAAAGGGGGATTTGAATATGTACTCTAAGCTGGGATTCTACGGTGAATTTGCCTACCTGGCAATTAGTAGGGAATATGGTAATACATATAGAGCATAAAAGGGTTTTCTAGGGGTTACATTACCCTTCAAATTTTGCCGTGCTAAGAACTAGTAAGTCGCAGTGATGGCGGAGATGTGAAGGTTGATCTGAAGTCCTGTAGGGGACCCCAGAAGCCCAGTTACCTATATATTGGGTTCCTGTCCTTAAGTCCCTATATAATTTTGTACTATCTGGAACCCAAGGACCTACTATATGGGTACCTGGGCTTCTAGGGGGAGATTACTGAAATATCCTGTAGGTCGACCAGTGAACAAGTAGCGGAGATTAGTTTTCAATAGTGGCCATTTTGGGAACCGAATGTGTGTGTGTGTGCCTTTGTGTCAGGATGGTCAGAGACCTGGGTGAAACTGGGCTTCCCCCTCTTCCTTGTTTGCTGTGCTCAGGGTAATAGGGAGCCTGAATGTTTCCATGTCTTCCACAGTTGCCACGTGACGTGCTGGGGTCAGGGCGTGTCCCTACCACAGTTGGCAAACGTGTTGAAATCAGCATCGGCATTGGGTAGCATAAGCTTTCCTGTTGAGGTCAACGAGAACAAAATCTCCACGAAAAATGCCTTCGAGCTCCCTCTCATCGAGCACATGGATGACATCGTGGACTCGTTTATGGGCGGCCGAATCATGGACATTCTTGAAAATGTTATTTTGGTTCCGATCCATGCAACACTTACTGGGGTGCCCTTAAGGAACTGCAACCGAGTTACCATAAGGGGTATATATAGTAAGTAATAGCGTTTCCCAATAGCAGCTTACATATTAAGTTCCTTGACAGCAACCCAGCTTAGTATCGCACAGTAGCAGGACAGTCTCCTCCTCAGTTACTATTTCTTGTTTCTTATGATTTAGGGTTTGGGGTTTGCGGGGAGGCTTTATAGAAGTTCGAGGGGTCCTTACGACCAAGCGCTAGAGAAAACAATAAATATATGTATATATACAGAGAGAGAGATTTGGGATGGATAGGTAAATGACCATGAGGGGGGTCTGATATTTAAAGATATAGTCCCCCTTAAGTAGTTAGAATATGGCTTTGGACATATTATAATAAGATTCCTCAAAAATCCCATATCCTATCTACCTAAGGGGACTATATACACATACCACGGGATAAATCATCAGCCTCCCGACGGAAGCCCAGAAGGCTCAAATATCAATTCGTCGCTGTACCCGAAGGTTCCATGTAGGTATATAGAGTATATGCACGTGTGGTTCGAAGGGGTTCTCAAGTATCTACTCTATACCTACACAAAAGTACAGTAAACCCTAAACCCTAAACCGTGAACCCTACAAGCTACACATGGGCACGTTAGGCCATTATTTGGTTCGGAAAGCGCAACGCGACTGAAGGTCTGGTACCTAACGCCCTACTTGGAGGTTCAACAGTTTAGCCCAATTAGAAACGGGTATCAACCCTTTCAAGTGGAATGTTCAGGGAAAATGGGGATGAGAAGGTTTTGAGGTTTAGGGTTTGAGGTCCAAGTACCCAATTTTAGATCTCCTCTCAAAGGGGTATATAAGGGTATATAGGATTGAAAAGGGTACAGGGTTTGTGTTTAGGTTCCAAGTACCGCCTTATATAGACCAATATAAGCCCTATATAATCTATATATACACATACATATAATATATATGTATATACCCATGTCCCCTATAAATGGGTTAGGCTGCTGGGTACATCCCAGGAAAAGCCAAGACAAAGAGCGCCTGGCCATCAACTTGACACCAGCTTTTTACGCTCCCTAGGGATCCAAATAGCCCAATGTAGGTAATATTTGCAGACTTTGGGGCCCAATGTAGGTATTATATGTATACTTGGATCCCTAGGGTCTTGAGGTGTAGGGTTTAGAGTTTAGGGTTTAGGGTGAGTCAAGGGGAACTTAGCAAGTATGCTACACCTGGGCCATTCTGGGCTTTATGGGGTGAAACGGTATATACTTACTTAGCTCCTCTAATTTTGTAAGCCGGGATCCTAGCACGGTTTAGGGATTTTCGGGTCTAAGGTAGAGGAATTTGGTTGGGCCCCCACTACGGCTGTGTAGGGATAATTTTCGGGAAAGTCCCAAACCGCATTCGCTGTGTCTCTTATGCAGACCCTGGATGCAACAGTTGCAATATCCCAGTGACCTGGCGATCAATATCTCTTCTTGTCCCTGTTCAGGGAAAGGAATTTACAAATCAGATCAGGGACTTCCATCTACAACAGGGGGGGGCTCCGAAGTGTCTGTGTGTGTGCGCGTTTTCTTTTTCGTGTGGGGTCTGAATAGGTGTATGATATGTAGGAGAGCTACAGCCGGGTTTAGGGATTTGGGGTTTAGGGTATAGGGTTTATTTTGGCCCCTTACAGCCGCATATATCGTTACCCTGAACCCGAGTCAGAGCATCCCCTAAGGGTCCAAGGACCTAAATAATGCAGCTTTAGGTCCCAAATACCATGAATATTATAGTATGTGGGCCCTACAACCCTATTATTTGGGTCCTTGGACACTTATAAGGATATTCAACACCCCACAATTACCCAAGTGCTCAATTATTGGACAATTTGCACCCTGGGCGAATTATAGGGATTCAAACAGGGATCCTCATATTAAGGCCATTAACAGGAAAGGCGTACAAATAAGGGGTCTACATGTTGGGATCCCTATATTTATTCCGGTAACCCTGTAAAGAGGCGCCTTATTGGCTAGCCCTAAACCCTATAAACCCTAAACCCCTAAACCCTACTCAAGTCAGGCCGTCCGAGCAACGCCACACGCGACCGAAAATCCGCGCCTCCGAACCCCGAAGAGGAACTAGAAAGCCGTTTCCATGAGGCACCGGGTGTGCAGGGTTTCGGGTTTCGGGTTCAGGTTTTAGGGTTTCGGATTGGGTTTTCAGTCTAGGGTTCAGGGTTCAGGGCTTGGGGTTTAGGGTTGATGTACCGGTTCTGGCCTGAAATCTCTGCATGTTGGGGGTTTGGAGGTACAGGACTTAAGTGTAGCCCGAAGGTCCAAGGAGCCAAATAATAGGGTTTCAGAGCCCAAATACTGTAATGTAAATAGTACTTGGGCCCTAAAACCGGATTTATTGGGCCCTCGGACCCTCATGTAGTCCCCGTATATCCTTACATATCCCCCTATAACTCCTTTAAAGGGACCCCATTATTTGGGCCCTTGGACCCTTTAGGGTACGTTTGCATTGGGTTGCGCAGCTTTGAGGCTAAGATTCTTGGGCCTTAGGGGTGGGACAGGGAGGGGTCATATGAGCTACCCTCCCCCAAACTAACATGGGGGACGGTAGTCCTTACAGGGCCCTTTTTGGGTTTCCATGTGGGGTTGTATAATAACCCC
>CAJNIZ010019014.1:44077-57237 GCA_905231905.1 Symbiodinium pilosum
TAGGGTTTAAGGGTTTAGGATGTAATGTTTAGGGTTTAAGTTTTGAGGTTTAGGGTTGAGGGGAACAGTAAGTTCAATCTCTAGAGTAGTCGCTATACAATCCGCCACGCATGTCGTAACGTAGTAGTTCCGATTCTCTTTTCCAGTACTTACACCACCAACAAGACACCTTAAACCTTCACTCTCTGCTAACAACTACCCCTTCCACAAACTAAGATGAAACCAACACAGCCCCACACTCTTAACGGACAGTGGTCTTTGAAGGGCCCCTTTTCAGGACGTAATAAAAATGAGCCCAGTTTCAGTTTCACGTTCCATTTTTCCATCATACGATAACTTTGTGAACCTTAAACCCCTATATACCTTTGCGTGAAGGTTCATGGGTCTTAGTACTGGGGTTAGAACCGTAATTGTAATTGTGTAACCCCTCTGCGCCTGTAAGGCTATTTGGGGGGATAGACTCTACATGCGCCGACTTACCTTTATACTGTTACGTCCCATGAATCTCCAGACCCAAATCCTAAATCCTCTATACCCCTATATACTGTATATATATATATATACATCCCTATGTCTCCCTTTAAAATAGTTGCTGAGTCTTATGAACCTCCTAGCATATAACTCCCCTATCTGGGGGAACGTCGCAAGGTGAAGAAGAGGCGAATATGTGGTGTGAATACCTTGGAGCCTTGGATCTACTAGGGGTTAGGGTTTAGGGATTTGGGATTCGGGTTTAGGGAGTTTCGGGTTCATGGTTCAGAGACTTTAGGGTTTAGGGCTCAGCGTATCCCCCTCAGAGTGTTGCTGTTTATGAAGAAAATCGTTCACCACCTATGGTCCTTACCATGTTGCACTTCCCACATTCAGGTATAAAAGGTGATGCAAAAAGGTATTGCAATCATGGTAGGCCAAAGTTGGCGCTCAGTCGCATGCTTTCAGGCTTGAGAGTATGGTGTTTTAGTGTTTAACGGTTTGAGGTTTAGGGTTTAGGGCCAGCGATGCTGTTTAGGAGGGACCAGAAGAATGGTCATGGGGCTACCATCACCGTCCGCTCACTGTGTGTGTGTGTGGCGTTGCTCTACATCTCATTGCATTGATTATACAATATGGAGTAGAAGAGGGGCTGCATATCTTGCATAGTCAGGTGGGGTTTTTGATGATTATCTTGGGGATTTTGTTGGGAATTTTTCTGAGGGAACCATATAGACCGCAGCAACAAAGGCCAATCAACTGGCGTGCCCTTTTCACGTTTCACTTTTGTTTGAGGGGGCTTACATCCCACACAACCCTATCAACTGCAAAACCCCCGAAACAGTACGCTCATAAGCCTTGTAGCGGGTGCCAGAAGGAGCACGCAGTTTAGGGTATAGCGCACACATGCTGCCCACACCATTCTCATACTTGGTGGACATCCATATCGGGCAAGTTATTATGCTAGCTTTAGTAAGTGTAGGCATGAGAGTATTTGACCAAGCACTGCTGCAGCACGCACGTGGTGGGTTTGGATTTCCTACAAAACGCGTGCACCCCCTAACAAACAACCATCTAAGGGCTGTATCAGGTAGGACACAGCATCATGCGCCAAATGGACACAGCATGCTTGCATTCACCATTTGTCACTCCTGAAATACACCTAGATATTTTAGTTCTCATTATAATGACCTCTAAAAGTATTCCTTGATTTTGGGAAAGCCCACGTATAGATCCTACAGCTAAAGAACCATAGACTCCCATAGACCATTATCGAGCTGAGGAGAAAAATGAAGCCAACCTTGTTCAGTCCAACATTGAGGCTGACGAGTTCCCTGGCTGCTGTTTCGGGTTTAGGGTTCAGGGTTTAGGGTTTAGGGTATAGTTCCCCTTAAGTAGATAGAATACGGGGTATGTGGGGATCTTATTATACTGTACCCAAAGCCATATTCTATCTACTTAAGGAGGAGTATAACCCTAAACCCTTAGGGCTTAGGGAACCCAAAGGCTCCAAATAGGGCAATGTATGTACTATTTGTAAACTTTCCCGAAGGGTCCAAGTACCCAATGATTAGGTACTTGGGTGTCGCGTAATTCTAATTTATCATAGGACAGGTTTTGGGTAAGTATATGATTATGCGGTGCTTGGACCCTTAGGGTTTGGGGCCCGATTTGACGTAGGTCGACGTGGGTATTGTTTATGGCGAGCCTCAGGGACATGGTTTAAGGTTTAGGGTTTGCATGGGATTTAGGGTTGCTCTCGTGACCTCAGGAGTTCCATTGGGAGCATACGGGAAGTATGAAAGTCCGAACTAGGAAGTATATCGGCATTATTCTCAAAAATGTCTAGATACCTAGGGCAGCTACCCAGATGGTTTCAGGTTTCGTAGACCTCCCACATACCCACTATGGCCTTTCACCTTAAACCACGGGGTATAGTTTTTTTTTGCAAAGTATTTGGGGCCTCAGGTCCCAGATACCACTCAAATTAAGGTATTCAGGAAACTAAAGCCCCTAAGGTGGATACGACAAATCCTGCATGACGCGAAGTACCTCATATTTTGGGCATTATGGGACTATAGTATATGAAGGTCATGCCGGGGTTTGAGTATCAGCAGTAGTTTTTGGGTACCTGGACCCTTGGGGTTTCTAATCCCAGAAGGCTCCCAGTACCTACATGGACTGGATCCGGGCAGAAAGTGCTTACATGGCAAGCCCTTAGAGTCGCATGTATATCTTAGGAGGACCCCCCACCCTGTAATAGTGGTATAATAGGAAGATAAGAGGACACCAATATAATCCTTATTATCCCTGATAGCCACTACTACTGGGTGGGGGGTCCACCTAATGTATTTCCCACATAGGTACTTGCAGCCATTGGCTAAGCTTAGGACTCCAAGTCTATAAGTCAGAATTACTTCGTTTGGGACCGGAAGTGCGCAGATTTTTAAACCCTAAACCCTAAACCCTAGACCCTAAACCTAAAAGAAATGGTTGTTTGGACATCCCGAGCCCTAATCCCTAAACCTTAAACCCCCAACCGCAAAACCCCTAAACCCTATAGTCCCCCTTGAGTAGATAGAATATGGGGTATATAGGGATCTTATTCTAATATGCCCAAAGCATCCCAAAGCCATATTCTATCTACTTAAGGGGGACTATAAAGCCTAGGCAGAGTGACCCAATGTTTCGACGCATGGCTGCAGCCTTCGATGCAGGTGGGGCGAAAGGACCGGCACTGCAATCCCCAGGTTTAGGGGTTTAGGGTTAGGGGGGCTCCAAGCATCCAAGAAGGGTCCTTTTATAGGGATAGATTGGAGAGATGCGGGTGTTTTGGGCTTCAGGTCCAAGTACCTAGGAGCTGAGTACTTGGTATTCTGTAATTTTTCTTGTAGCCTACAGGTTTTATTGTACTCAAAGTGGCGTGCTGCGCAATATCTACCCTAAATTAGGGACCGTATACCCGCTACGTAAGGGTACACGGAGGGTCCTGGTACTTAGAATGCTCGAGTATCGACCCAGGGGCTACAAGCATTTATTTTGGGCGTATATCTCTGCCCGAAGCCTATACAGCATTTGCTTTATTAATTTAAGTTCCTTAACTCCCTNNATTCCCCCAGTTTCCATTTCATTTTTCATTTTCTTTTCCATTTGATTCTCCATTATAGGGGGATAATATCCCTAGGCCCTAAGGTACTTACATGGGCAAGCCCAGCTCCACAAATCTTGCGTCCAGATTATTTCCAACCCTTCACGCTAAACCCTAAACTCTAAATCAACTCTAAAAACAGAAGTCTTACTGGGGGGTTAGTAGGGAATCAAGGGAATGTATTATATAAAGGGTTATATTCCGAACTGAGAACGAGTAAGTAGAGTCTACTTGGAGGGTCATGGGGACGTAGTAAGTAGGTTAATAACCCCTATAAGCCATATAAAGCCCAATTATCCCCATTATCAACCCACTTACTCAGTCACCATAAAAATCCAAGTAACAGCTTAAGGACCCTGGCTGAGTAGCTAGTGTTGTTTTGAGGCTTTGTGGATACACTGCTTGCTTCGTATGTGGCTGTTGAAATCAGGGTTTAGGGTTTAGGGCTTTAGGGTTCAAGGTTCAGGGTATAGATTCATTTTGGGGCTCACTGTGTCGAGGATCTTAAGCGCAACGACCCACATGTACCTTGGGTCCCAGTATCTCTCATGGGTTCCCCTACTACCCCCCCTAGGTTCGCCACGTAATCAAGGCTATTTAAGGATAACGAGGCTTAAGCAAGGTCAATTAAGGAGAAACCCTGGGGCCGGGGGGTAGTATAGGGGGTAGCAGGGGAACCCATGAATCTCCCAGTCTAAGCTTCAGACATGTAAAGCGTGCAAGTGCGATGGCAGGACTGCTCCTGAGTCACCTACCGTTAGCAGAGGACTGCCCACAGGGGTTCTCACTCTGAAGTCCTGAAGTTTCTAGGCAATGGTTCAACTACATATCCTAGAAATTTCATAAGAGTGTTGGAGTTGTTCTCAAAATTGTGGGCCTTTTGGGTTATAGATTGTATTATCGCACTTAATATTTAGAGGCACCAAAATGGGACCCTCATTTTGGGAACAGCCCATATAGTACAAAGTACATTACTAGTATTTCTTTTAGTGGTTATGTGGGCACGTGCAGGTGTTTGAGGTCCGGCCTCTGGAGTAGGGGGGAGGTTTGGGTGAGCAAAGCATGCCCCCAAGCATAGCCACAATATGTACACGCAATGCGTGAAAAAGGATTGTTCCCACTCATACCTCCTATCCTCAGCAGCAAGCCCTAAATCCAGGCTGTGTTCAGGGTCGTGGATGTTCTCTTAATCCCAGATTTAATCTTAGAGTTTTTTGTTTATCCAGCGTTCCTTTCTCTACCTACTCACCTTCCCTTAAAAGCTAGTTTCCGTACTATGTGAAGGTACTATCATGGAGGTATGTATTATCATGATGAGGTGGGATGGGGTGGTTGAGGTAATTTCGGTCTTTAAGCCCGAGCCTAGACACTAAATGACCTGTAGTTTACATGTTGCCTTCCATTCCCCTATATATCCTGGTAGTTGAGAGTTCCCTAAAGCCTTTCTCCCAAACCCTAAACCGCGAGTTGTGCAGAGCAAGTTGATCTGACAGGTTACCGGGCTAAATGCTACCCAGGACTCCTGCACAATCCCCTGCCTTTTATATAAAAAAAACCCGACCCCTAAGGCTTACGGTTTAGGTTTCAGGGTTCAGGGTTCAGGGTTTAGGGTCTTGGGTTTGGGTTTGAGCCCCCCACCCCTCTTATATTAGATGCTCCCGAAATTTGTAGCATGCCACATGGGAGTATTTCATATTAAGGGGGTGGGTGGGGGGGGGTGGTAGTAGTAGTAGGGGGAGCGGAATACCGTGTGATAATGGCATGTGATCCAAACATCATGAGTGTATAGGCCACGATCATGAGTAATTGGGAATTCGAGGTACATGTACTTATGTCAAGACACCAGTGCTGGTCTTCTGTGAAATGCACATGTCGATATCCCTGACATCCTGTGGGAGTGATGGTTTGAATTGCGCCTGAAGGCAGTGATGGTTTAGGCTTTCGGGTTTAGGGTTTAGGGCTTCGGGTTAAGGGCATCTTCACAGAAGAAGAGCCTAGGAACTCCAAACTAGGGACCTGTTCTCTTTCAAGAGCCGCGGTGCCGAATCATCATAGACTTTTTCCCCAACCTACATGACAGCTTTTTTTTCCTGATTCTGAGGCCGGGGCCCCAGCCCGAAATCCTGGATCTGTTTCACATGTATCTTTAAGTGGGGATGCTGTAGTCCCCCAACCGAGAGCAAAGTCACCTCCACTTTTTCAGAGAAAAAGTTGAAAGATGAATGTACTCTTATTTAGTTCAACCACCAAGGCGGCATTACCTCGACTTCAAGGGAGTAGATAACGCAATGGGCAAAGACCCAGGAACATGACCAAGAAGGCCATAATTCTGCATAGTTCTTGGGGTGGTGTAGTTGCCAGCTTGTGCCAGGATATGTCCTTGATCTTCAATGGTGATGTCAAGATCTCGAAAGCCAAAGCAGCCGCGGAATCCTTGTTCCGGAAGGACTGCCATGCACGCTGCTGTTTTCGGAAGGTCAGGACAACTTAGCCCTAAGGGTCCAATGACCCAAATGATAAGGTTTTAGGGCCCAAATACCATTAATGTTAAGGGTATTTGGGAGCCCTAAAACGCTATTATTTGGGTCCTTGGACCCTTTGGGTTTGGAAGGTCAAGACAACTTAGTATTTGGGGCTAGTATATGGCCTACTGTAGGCCTATAGGTGTGATAGGTATGCTAGCTACGTCCTTCTGACTCTCCAAGTATCTACCTAGAGGAATTTTCTACCCCTAGACGAAGGAAAAGATACAGAACGAAGGGGTCTAAAGTCCTTCCCAGGTGCATGTTATTCTAGACAGGCTTTAGGTATTAGAGTTTACTGCCAGGTGCTGTTGGGTACTCCAACTTACGGCTTTGGGTTCTGGGGTCCAGGAGGGTAGGCTTTAGGTATTAGAGTTTACTGCCAGGTGCTGTTGGGTACTCCAACTTACGGCTTTGGGTTCTGGGGTCCAGGAGGGACAACCCTTGCTGACATAAGGGAAGTCAGGGTCCTGCAATCATTCCCAAACCCGAAACCCCAAAACTCTAAACCCCTAATTCCTGAATTGACCCCTAAACCCCTCAACCCTAAACCCCTAGCACCCGCAACCCTAAATCCCAAATGAGAGCACAGGTAAGTGTGCAGTCCGAGCCTATGGTCAAAGCGTTCTTCGAGAGTCCCTAATTCCCTAATACATCCTCAACTACCGGCAGCCACTTTGACCACATATGTATATGTTGATCTGGAGTCATGTGGGCATGTAGACATACGTTAACAAGTATATGCCTATCTAGATATTTGTCTGGAGGTCTTCGTCTCGATATATGGGCATCTTCTGGTGAAGTAGCCGTGCATTCCATACCGATACGTGTTTTAGAGCAAAGCTTCTCGTGCTGGGGAGTCAATATCGACTCCAAAGATCCTTTTTTTTGGTCTTCAATGCCATAGTTTGAAAGGGTCCCTGTCGGTCTTAAAGTGTACATGTAGGCCAAGTAGCTATATGGCAACTCCTTTGTGCCCTATTGTGAATATACGATATACCTACATGTGCCCTAAACCCAAATTCCACACCGTCGGAAAACCTTCAGCCCTAAGCCCTTAAACCCTTACACCCTTAAACCCTAAACACTAAGCCGCTAAACCCTCAAACTCTTGACCAGAAACCTTAAACCCTAAGACCTAAACCCCCCCACCCCTAAACCCCTGAACTGCGGCAGGACGGGCGTTTCTTCCCAGCGGATTCCGTAGGGCTCGGCGAACCGGCCGCGGCCGCGTTGAAAATCGAACAATCGAGGCCACGGATGGTTTTGGGGTTCAGGGTGTAGGGTTTAGGAGTGTAGTTTGTACGGTTTAGGGGTGTAGGGTTTAGAGGTTTAGGGTATAGTGTAGGGTATGGAGTTTATGTGCGTGGGGTTAGGGTTTCATCAGGGTTAATTGAGGCTTTATAGGGTGTAGGGGTGTAGGGTTTAGGGTTTACGAGCACTTCTTATAACTGGGCTTATAACCCTACTTATAATCCCCCTAGATGGCCTTATAGGGGCTACCCCAATTATAAGTAGGCTTATAACCCCAGTTATAAGTAGTTACTAAGTCCCATGGGCCTCCAAGTAGAAGTAGAAGGTTAACGTCTTTGGGGCCAACGAACTCAGCAACTAGGTAGGACTGACAGTCTCATGCCCCAGCCTCTTGTTCACCTCATTTAGGAGGATCCCATGCTGAAGTAGGAATTAAACACAGGAGCTAGGTTGTAGAGTATTTTGGGTGGCCCTTATGCATGGTCATATTTCCTACAACTCACACACCTACCATTTTACAGCTGCTTTCCAAGGAATGAAGGACTTGCGTCCTATAGTAGTCCTTATATAACCCCCATAGAGTCACCAGCAATCTAGTAGCTGTCATTTTCCTTTGATCGTCCCCAAACGCTAAACCCCAGATGGTAGTTTCCGTCTGCTTGTTCACTCCTTCACGCCCTACTAGCCAGAGATAAGTTGCACAAGCTCATTCTGCCTACAAGTCACGGCTAGTATGCAGCTGCCAGACAAGAGACCTCTGGCCCAAGTACTCGCTTCTGTTGCAAGTGCGTGTTGCTCAGCGATTTGCTGTGGAAGCGCTTCGGGAAGCCTGTGCGTGCTGCAGCAAAGCCGTGAAAGATCGCGAGGGCGCGCCATGCGCATCCGTAAGCTCTGCCGGGAAAGATCCCCAGGGCAAGGGGATTTGGACAAGGACGCAGTTGAGAAGGTGTGTGCCAACATCAAGAACTTCCTGGCCTTCCTGGTTTGAAATTTGCAGCTTAGAGTGGGTATCCTGAATAATGTGTGTGCAAAACATCTGGGAAGGGAAAGGCAAACTGAAAAGCGAATGGAAACCCTAAACCCTAAACCCTAAACCATAATATGGAAACTCCGGGGCTTTGTAGGAATGGAGGTACGGAACAGAAAAATCGACCGTACTACAACAAAGAGTCGGCCATGTGGGGTTATGAACCTAAGTCCCCTGACCCTCCAAGTACCCAAGGAGCAATACCTCTAAATGGAGGATCCTCATTTGAATAGGGCTTATAGGACTTGGGGACCCTTATAGCATTGAGTGTAATCTAGCTTGATCAAGAGGATCCTCATTTGAATAGTGATCAAAAGACTTAGTACCCTTATATCATTTAGAGTGTATAATCTCCCTTAAGTAGATAGAATATGGCTGAATGAATTATAACAAGATCCCCATATACCCCATATTATATCTACTTAAGGGGGACTATATGCCCGTACAGTTCCAGTTCGCTTATATGGGGGGTTGGGGTCCTTCATAGAGTGTACCTGAACCCCAATTGTATCTAATATTATGGCCTTTGTGTTATTTTGTGGCATTTTGGGCTAAGACAGTCCCTCACAATTAAATGTGCCAGGATTTTGAAAACCTACCAAATGGGCAAATTGATTTTGAAGTCCTACCAAATTGACGAATCAACCCAGACACCCAGAAGCACTGCACCTTCTTCAGGACTTCAGGTTTCTCTCACAGCCATAACCCTACCCAAACCCCAAAGGTATGTAAAATAATGGCCCTAAACCCATAATAGTAGTCATAAAGGCCATTACTTTACATACTTTTGGGGTCCAGGTAAACCCTACGGTTTACTCTAAACCATCCTGGCTCACAGGCCAGCTTGAAGGTTTTAAGGGTCTTTCCCTAGGGGTCCAAGTACCTAATAGTTAGGTATTTGGGTTTTGGGGAATAGTAATTATGGTACAGGTTTTGGGTAAGTATATGATTATATTAGGTACTTGCTAAATATTGGGCTCTTGGACCCTTAGAGTTTGGGGAACAACCACTTCCCAAAGGGTCCAGGTACCTCACTGCATATACTTGGGGCCACAGGGTGCCCTATACAGGCACTTTGGAACCCTAAACCCTAAACTCTGATGAAATACGTATGTGGTCCTTATGGGCTTAACCTGCTGCCAGAAGGTTGTGCCCCGAACTCGACAGCTTCCGACGCCAGCTTTGGGGAGAAAGTTCCTTCACAATGCCGCCTCTTGACAGGGCACTCTCCTTCTTTGTGGTAGGCCATATATGTCTGTTGGGTCCTATGAGGTTTTCCAGCACTCTACTAAGATGACAAAGAGTTTCGGATCCATGAGATGTACCTACTAAGAATAGTAACCATATGGCAAGTTGTTCAAACTGTGGGATACAAAAAGTATCGGGGACCATATTATAGGGGGGCCCAACAAGGGACCCTCAACGCTCCAAAGAATGAGGTTTTAGGGCCCAAATACTATAATCCGAAAGGTATTTGGGATCTGAAGACCTAATGTTTGGGTCCCTGGACCCTTGGCGACAGTTAAGGCTTAGCTTTTTTCAGTCTGGTCGGGTGATTACCAAGGGAATTTTCACACGGGTCTTGTTTGTGGAAAGCTGGAGGCGCAAGGCTCTTTGAGCAAGTTACTTCTAGGCTCCAGGTACCTTTTCGGGACATGCTTGGAGTAGGGGCCATAGACAGGTGAACAGGAAGATATGCAGCTATGCAGGAACATGATTGGGAAATATCGTGTTATAGATGTTGAAAGATTCCGGCCCCTTCTTTGGCAGTCCTCATAATGAGGGGTGTAGCCCTAAGGGTCCATGTACCCAATAATTAGGTACTTGGGATTTGGGTAATAGTAATTTTAATACAGTTTTTGGGCAAGTATATGATTATTAGGTACTTGGACCCTCAGGGTAGTATACTGGACTGTATATTCGGCACCCCTCCCAATTAGGAAAAACCCTTCCTCAGAGGCTGTATCTGAGCCCAAGGGTACTGCATGTTAGGTAATAAAAGGGCTTTGGCATCCCCAACCCCAAAATTAGGACCCCATGTGACTATCATATCATGGCTTTAGGGTCCTAATTTGGGAGTGGGGGGTTGGGGTTACCAAAATCCTTTTAGTCTTAGGGCCTTGCTTTCATGAAGCCCGTTTCACCCCACGTATATCTCATACGAGCTTCTATCAATCTTAGGCTTACAAAGTTTCCATGTACGCTTTCCCTAACAGAAATCCATGTCAAGTAATAGTCTCAGAAATATTCACTGTAGTGCATATAGGTACCTACAAGCTTTGGAAACGTCTTCCTCTGTACCGCACTTGCTTTAGTCCGTCAAAGCTTTCCCAACAAACTCACATCAATGCTGCAGGTACCCCTATTTGAGAGCTAAGGCACTTGCATCCTCAACCCCAAACCCTAAACCTTTACGTCTGCTAGAGGTTAGAAGCACCCCTATTTCGGTAGCCTCCTATGTCCTGAACACTAAGCCGCACATGGGACCCTAGCAGACTGACTACATGGGTGGTACAAGGACACAAGCGCGATCAACCGGGGAAAGAGCCAAAATCCAACGTGTATGCATAAGATGATATCTACTTCACAGATAAGGTACATTAAACATGTTATGAAGGGTGTTTTTTGGTGTGTGTGCAGGGTATGTGCAAAATCTGTGAGACATATTGTTTTTCATGTTTCATATGGTCGACCATGTGCTACGTGGTATGAAATGTCGTATGTATATACATATATATATACATATACATATATACATATATATATATACATATATATATATATGCAGACATGAAACTGTAAACCCCTGGCCCCTAACCCTACACCCTCCCAGGAAAGCATTGGAAGAATTGCTGGGCGTGGCAGCCCCTGGGCAATGCTGACAAGACTTCTTTACGCCGTTGCTGGTGGTTCAGGGTTCGGGGTTTAGGGATATCGGTTTAGAGTTTAGGGTTTGGGGTTTAGGGTTGTTTAGGGATATCCCTTTGTAACCCCAATATAACCCACATATTCTATGCAGAAGCCCATATTTCCTAAAACCCTATACATACCCTACATGTGCATCCCAGAGTCTGCCAGTAGCGTTTTGGGGGTTTCAGGGTCCAAGGTTTAAGGTTTAGGGTTTAGGGTATGTTTAAGGTTTTGGTGGTATAGGTTAGTAGGACCCCCACCCTGTAATAGTGCTATAATGGGATTATGAAAGGACCCTAATGTAGTTACTATTATCCCCTAGAGTCACTGTTACAGGGTGGGGGGTTCACCTAAGGTATCGGGCTTAGTGAAGGCGAGTGTTTGAGGGGATTTAGAAGTGGTGCTGGATGTATGAGGCCTCACACAGTCCCTGCTCCAATGTGAGTTGCTCCCCCTCCGCTATTGCATGTTGATTTGTGGTCTGCATAGCACATGCCTTGTGTTTCTGATGTAGGTGACGTCCACGCACCGTTTGTTACCTCGTAGTCCGGGCCCGAATCAGAGGCTACGACCTCTAAACTGTCCTTCACATTCTATAGGTCCCAGATGAGCCACAAACAAGATCCAGACCATCCAGATTTGAGGGTGGTTGGGGCTTGTCCTGGTAGGCCCTACCTAGATTAACTTGGACCTTACAAAAGGTAAGGATATTCACGTTTGAGGTACACAGGTTTTCTTTGTGAGTACCTTGTATACTTTTAAGTCCTTGAAGTGCTCCCTCTACATACGACCCCTGAAAATAGCCCTATATGAAACCTGGCTTCCGTTTCATTGTTCATTTTGGTTTCCTTTTGCTTGTCCATTTGCTTTCCATTACAACCCTAGACATGCATAGTTTCCATGGGTACACCTTAACCCATAGACCTTAATCCCTAGACTGTACATGGTTACTCTAGGTACACTCCGAACCCTAAGCCATTCAAAACCCTAAACCCTAAACCCTGAACCCTAAACCCTAAACCCTAAAACCCTAAACCCTAAACCCTAAACCCGAAGGTAAAGGCTAAAGCCGCCTGAGGTCTTGAGAGGGCCAGGAACCACAGAGGCACTGGCCGCCTGTTCGCAGCCGCCGCCTGTGATCCTCGGAGCTCTTTTAGGATTTCGGTTTAGGGTTGCAGACACTAAGGTTCCCACCATCTAGATGAGGTCTGCAAGAGTTGGGATGCTTTTTTTCGGGATCTGCTGGAATAATTTAAGGATAAGCTTTGTTTTGTGGGTAGGGTGCGGGATGCTCATTTCTGGAAATACCCAAGTAGCATGCAACGTGTGCCAAAATGAATTTCTATGTAGGTGTCTGCAGTTCAGATCGTATGCTGTCTGAGTACTTGGACCCGTAGGGGAAGGCTCCAAACTTCTAGCCCTAAACCCTAAACCTCAGCCCTAAACGCTAGCCGTGCTATGGAGCCCCGTTTGGGCATTTGCGTTTCTTAGCATGGTGGGCTCCTGTAGGCCCCTAGGGAAAGAGAGCTGGGCTCATGGGGCTAGCAAATTGATATGAGGAGTTATAAGCAGTGATAGGTTTCTATAGGGGCATATATTGGGATAATGAAAAATATAATGGCAACTACTATATTATAGGCTTATATTATGGGTATTTTTGGGGGGAAAACTACAGGACTTTTAGAACAGACTTCAGCGGAGTGACTGGAAAGAGTTTCAGAAGGAGCCATATCACATGAGATTGAGGTTTGCAAAGGATCGAAATGCTTTCTTTTTCTTAGTACGGAATTCAGGAATACAATGCCTATATACTCCTTGTATAATATAT
>CAJNIZ010019014.1:68673-89334 GCA_905231905.1 Symbiodinium pilosum
GGATGAAATGTATATTTCCCAGGAAAGGCTGTTTGGAAGGGGTTTTCTAGCGCGCAGGCCATGGTTTTTCTGTTAAACATGGGTTTTAGGGGGGGGGTAGCAAACCCTTAAACCCTTGAACCCTGAAACCCTTAAACCCTAAAGCCCAAACCCCTAAACCCTTAAACCCTTGAACCCCAAACCCCTAAACCCCTAAACCCTTAAGCCCTGAACCCCTAAATGCCGTAGGGTCTAGGTTTTAAGGTTCAGCTGTAGGCCTTCCCATGGCTCGCCTCCAGCAATCCGGGACGCAGGGCAGATGCCTCTTGCCATTCACCAGACCTGTAGGTTTAGGGTTTAGGGTTTAGGTTTAGGGTTTCGGGTTTGCGGTTTAGGGTTTATGCGTGAGGTACGCAAACAGTATATGAGCTATTGTCAATAGTTTGCGTTCCTTCGTGTTATTAAGGGACCCTTAACAGTGGACATAGGGGTCCCACATGTTTAGTATAGTCCCTAGCATAGCCCCCAACTAGGAACCCACGTCTATACAGTTAGGACGGAGACCGGAATATTGGTGTTTTATCGCTAGGTACCAGGGGCTGCCTTGTAGGAGGGACCCAAACATGGGGCATAATTTTGACAAGCTGGTATACGCGCAACTCTTTGGATTGGAATGACCTCGTCTCATGATTGAAGCTATGACACTGGCCCTTTCTCAGGAGGATACATTTCTAGTTCGGCAAAGCCATGATTGAGGTTTAGGGCTTACATTTTGGAAGGCGGTCTCCTGATTGGAGGACCGTGGATCACGCAGTTTAGGGTTTCACACGTAGGGGTGCAACAAGGTGTGCTAAAGGGTTCTTAGACTGGAGCTCATGGACCTCACCTGTATAGAAGATAAGTTAGAATCTCCTGGAGCGTAGGCCCTTGCTCAACGGGTCCAGGTAATTAGGTGTAGGTACATGGTATACAGTTCAAGGCCCAAGTATATTTCAAGGCCCAAGTATATACCATATAGCTTTATGGGCCCATTGAGCCGTACGTTAGTGTTTGGACGAAGCATGAGCAACGGACAGTATTGGTCACCGGCTTTCTGGGGTTCATGAGGCGCTTGAAACAAGCGGTTGCTTGTTCCCCACTACTTTTCGGGGGGTCTACAGGAATACCATTGGGTATCAAACAACATGATGGGAACTTTTCTGTCACGTTCTCGAAGCACTTGATCTTAAGAAAATCCAACCCGAAGCGTGTAAGTCTCCAGATAGTGGGCTTGGGCCCCAAAGTATCTGCATAGGAACCCATTTAGGGCCGAACATATGTACTACATGCGTGCATGAACCCTTTACGCTCACATAAGATCCTTGGTGCGATGTATTTAGGACGGTGACGAGGGCTTCGCCCATGATGGTGGGGCGGAGGCGGGTGGCAACAAACTGCTTGTGTAGGGCCTACCCAGACCCCACAAGGACCTACAACAAGCTGGCCTCCGACCCCAAAATGATGGGTAATGTAGGCTAGTATTTCCGCTATCCGGGAAGTCTAGGAAGATATCTGCAAGGGGTTTCGCGATTGTTTTCTGGAGCTTGAGGCTTCGGATTTGGGGCTCGGGAAACCGGGCTTAGAGCTCGACGTCTTGCTGCGCCTGTGCGTTTTACCTCAGCGCATGGAGGCATATTTGACCCCAAGGGTCCGTGGAGCTATAAATTAAACAACATGTGTTCGCTACGTACGAAGAGCAGTTTCTAGAACCAACATACAAAGTTGTCCCATTGCTTCTTCCGCCTGTGGTGACTGGAACCGCTCCCTTTTTCTTTCGTTTAACAATCCCTAGGGCTCCAGTTACCTGAATAATGGGAACTGGGTTCTATATACCCTATAGTGACATAGCCCAGTAGCCTTCTATTTAGGTAACTAGGAGCCCTATGGACTCATCCAGACTAACTTAGGCCTCTCGGATGTTTCCCGGTACGGCTTGTTACTGTAGTGCCTGCAGGAAGGCCATACCCTAGGGCCCTAGGGCTTCAAATAGCTTGTTGTGCCAAATGATTGTTGGGACTACACAATATAGGGGTTCTATGTATATAAAGTAAAATGCGGCTATATAAGGGTGATATATGAGATTATATACTTGGGAACAGCGGGGCCAGTGTAGGCAGTCTAATTTACACACCTAGAGCCCCAGGGATAGCAAGCTGGTGTTGTGCTTGCCTGGGGCCTGTTTGTGCTGCTACTTGCACTGGATGGCTAGTTTTGGTGCATCAGGTGATTCCTAATCGAAGAGAAAATGCTACGCCTCTCCTGTTTTATGAAGCCAGCAAACGAGTTTTGGGGTATTGAAGCAGTTCAGTTGTGTCTTGATGAGCAGAATTGGTGGCAGCAGCGCATTGACGATTTTGCTGATGATGGGAAGCCATCGACAACTGGTAAGGCGATGTGAGTATTTGGCATCTTGCTTAGCATCACCGTGGCCCGATGACGTCCATGCATAGTAGCAATCAGCGTTATGCCGAGAACGGCGGTTAGGATGCCAAAATCTCATTGGTCATGAGCCAGCATCATGATACTGATCACAGCCGGGAAGCACAAAGCCCATCTCTCAAACGCCGGGCCCCCTCCAGGTTTTCCTGCAAACTCTAACCTGAGACTCCAGCAGCGGCAGGATGCTGCGGAAGACTTCGATGGAAGTGGACTTCCAGCTCACCTTGACGTGGACCCGCAGGACTTGGGTCGCAATAAAAACGCCTAGGACTTTCCTTTGGAGTATTTTCCTATGGAGTCAGCTTAGACAACTGAGGACAGTTGGAGGCATTAATTGGCTTAGCACACCGCGCGACCTTGGCTTCTTGCAGTGTAATCCGTGAGCCAATTTAGAGCATCCTTCGGTAGAGCCGGGCTCATGTTGGGATCACTTCCTTTGTAGCTTCTCCATGCTTGAAGGAGCACGGTGCCAAAGAATTTGGCTATGTCTTGTGGAAATTTCAGACGAACGAACGAACGAACGAACGAACGAACGAACGAACGAACGAATGAACAAGCGAGACCAAGGCTCTGCAGTCTTGCCCAGCTTCTGATCTTTAGGTGCTTAAGTAGAGGGAAGGAGTGGATCCTTTCAACCTTCCGTAATCCCCACCATGGTCCCCGCATTTCCTCCCCCACTCCCACTCTACACTTCCCGAGTCATTTCATACAGCTGAAAGTTTTATTCAAAGGCTTGACCAAGAACCTGTGCAGTAGATGCCTTGTCCAAGCTCCTTGCACGGGGGTTTGGGCTCACTTGCTTGTGGTTAGCCGGGAAAGACGGAATGGTGAAAGTACCCCTTGTCTTTCAGTTGTAGGTGTCAATATCCGTGCAACAACGTGATCCGTTCCCAATAACACTAAACGCCCCCCGCACCTCTACAACTAAATATGTCCCCCGGTATATTATAAGGTCTCAACTGGAGAATAGGAAATATGAGGGGTGAGGGCATGTCTATGTATTACTATGAAATAGTCTCTATTGTCTGCCTGAAGCATTTTCGAGTTCTGTCCTAAACCCTAAACCCTACCGTGGCTCATGTTTGCCGGCTGGCTACACAGGAGCTCTTCTTGGGTCCAAACGACAAGGCAGTGATTCAGGGTTTGAGGTTGAGCGGGCAGCGGTCTGGTGCAAGGGCGCCAACAGCAAGAGGAAAACTAGAAAGTAAACAATAAGCATGATAATGAAAGCACGTATAATTCTGACAATGAGCACGCTAAGCATAGCTCTTAGGTTATGGTGATTAGTGTTCCAGGATAACCGGAGTGCTGATTAGGGTGTGATTTTTAGGATTCAGGGGGTTGGGATGCAGGTTTTGCTTTTAAGGGTTTCTAGGTCTGAAGCTACCTGAGTTGGATAGCTCTGAAATCCTTTCTACAGGTCCCACGTAGCTATATAGTATATAAGTATATAGCTACATGGGCCCCAAGGAGTTGATATATAATTGCTTGAGGCAGAAGTATATACTAAATAGTTGCATGAGCCCTTAGGTTTTGAGTGTCATGTATTCATGCCGGGGTTAGAGGCTCTGCTTTAGAATTCTCAGGGCCAGGGATTAGGGCATAGGGTTTAGGGACTAAACCCCCAACCCTAAACCCTAAATCCTAAATCCTAAACCCTAAACCCTTTACCCTGGGACTCCAGCACTTCCCGTGGGAGGTCTTGCCAGGTGGCGATGGTGACAACCTCGGCGATGATGGCTCTTCGGCTCGTATGGCCCCCCTTAAGTAGATGGATATATGCGGTACAGGGTTTAGGGTTTCGGGTTTAGGGTTTATAGGGTGATCTTACTATAATGAACCCAAGGCCATCTACCCCCGAAACCCTGAAGCGGATGTGGCTTAAGACTCTTTCTGTTTGTTTTTACCCCATGGATTGCAAGACATTGGGGCCACGATGAGGCCCCATGCTTATTGCATTCTCGCCCGTGGCAAGCCGTGAGACCTATACTCCAAAACCCAAAGCCCTGGACCCTACGCCCTAGCATAAGCCTTGGGTCTGTGAGCATCTGAACGTTTGATCCGATGCCTGGTACAGAGCTGTAGGGTTCTAGGGTTTAGGGCTGCGCTTTTTAGGGCTTAGGCTTGGGGTTCTAGGGTTTGGGGGTTTACGGTTTACAGTTTGGAATTGAGGGAGATTTTGAAGGCCTCCAAGCCACCGTAATCCAAGCCTCAGCAGCCCAGTGATCTAAACCCCAGAAACCAAGACGTCTTCGTGGCTACCTAAACCCTAAATTCTAGACCCTAAATGCTAAATCCTAAACCCTAAACCCTACATGAGGGCTTCAGGGATTCTTGAGACTGATTGCCCTGGTTGCACTCTTAGTGTCGCTGCCCTAAACTTTGGGTACTGCCCCCACTCTGCAACATTTGGATAATGTTGAGAAGATAATGTTATCCAGCCCTTACTATGACCCCTAATATAGACTCTAAACCCTGAACCTTGAACCCTTCGTATATATATATGAGGATATATATATATACACATCTATTTATTTATCTATCTATTTGTTATAGAGTCCTTAATGGGACCGCTTATATAGACTATTACAGGGTGGGGGCAGTACTCAATCTAGACCCGAAGCCTTGAACCTTGATCCGTAGAGGTTTAGGGTTTAGGGATAAATCCTTGGCTGTGGCTTGTGATTGTTCAGTCACTCAGATCCTACGTGGGAGTCTTTCAGAATGGTGTCCAGCTGTGGTGGTAGGGTGTTTATTATGCTTAGGTTTCAGGCTCTAGTTTTTCATACAAAGCCACGTACCCCTATCCCCTTCACTGCAGTCTCCTTGTCAATTCTTTTGTCAGTATAGCCCTAAGGAATTTGTAAACATTATATCTTCATTAAAGGTCTAAGGCTACAGTTGAAAGGTCCATGAACCTCCAAGTACCCTGACCTGAGCCCCAAACCCTAAACCTTAAACCCTACACTCTAAATCTTAGACCTAGATGACATTTCCGGCAACTTTGCCGACGGCGGCCTCGACTTCGAATTGGCCGAGAAGCCGACGCTAGGATTTAGGGCTTGGGATTCAAGATTCTGAGTTTAGGGTTTTGCGTTTAGGATTCAAGATTTCAGAGTTCAGAGCTTAGGTTTATCAGGATTTCAGATTTAGAGTTTAGGGGTCAGGGCTTAGGGTTTAAGATTTAGAGTAGGGTTTACCTTTTAGGATTTAAGATTGAGAGTTTAGGGTTTACGGTTTAGGATTTAAGATTTAGAGTTTTGGGTTTAGGATTTAAGATTTACAGTTTGGGGTTTACGGTTTAGGATTTAAGATTTAGAGTTTTGGGTTTACGGTTTAGGATTTAAGATTTAGAGTTTAGGGTTTACGGTTTAGGATTTAAGATTTAGAGTTTGAGGTTTAGGATTTAAGATTTAGAGTTTGGGGTTTACGGTTTAGGATTTAAGATTTAGAGTTTAGGGTTTAGGGTTGCTGGGTCAAGGCCAGGTTTCCTGACCCCTAACCCCAAGGGTACAAGGTTTAAGGTTTAGGGTTTAGGGTTTACCCCCCACTAAACTCAGTACAAGGGATATGGGTACTAGCAGTTGTAATGCAGGCTTTGGGTGAGTATACGGTTTCAGTTACTTGGAGACTTGA
This sequence comes from Symbiodinium pilosum, assembly GCA_905231905.1. NCBI lineage: Eukaryota > Dinophyceae > Suessiales > Symbiodiniaceae > Symbiodinium > Symbiodinium pilosum. Next base: position 74,767 of record CAJNIZ010019014.1, read on the forward strand.
AGTAAAGGTGCAAGAATCAAGGCTATCGCGTTCGGGCCGAAATGGGTTCGGGCATACATAATTTCATTCCAAATATCTTACTCCATGAGCCGGAAGGTCGAAACCCTCAAGCTCTAAATCTCAAACCCAAACCCTAATCTCCAAAATAGAAGGTCACCCCAAGGGTCCCAGTAGCTGAACACCATATACGACCCCGGTCCTGGGGATCCTACCCGCCCCCCCTATGGTATGGGCCCCCCTCCCCAGCCCAAACCTTTAGAAAGGGTCAACAGTCACAGGGATGAGGTCTCCCGAGGTCGCGATCCTTGTAACTGTCGTGACTGTTAGACTTTCGTGGTGTTCATACCTGGGGCTATAGCTCTACTGAAGCTCCATCATGAGCTGGCACTACAGGAACCTCCAAATAAACTTGTGTCCAAAATCATTAGAAGAATTAAGGCAACAGCATTAGAACTGATATGTGATATAAGCAGGGTCATCTACGAATGCCCACACCCTCCTACCTTACCACCAGAACCACATGGACAGGACCACCAAAACCACAAGACCACAGGGGGGGAGGAGAAACAGCAACACAGCATAAGTACCACAGGTGAAGCTGTGAGTTTCCTGCCAGTGCAGTCACATGTCCAACCACCAATGCATGATGTCCTATGCTCAAGGTTCTAGTGTAGGGTCTAGGTACCCGCACCTCTGTGCCTAAGTGTAGAAAGTAGAAAGGAGACACCTGTCCGCCTTGCTGTCTGTACCGTAGAGAGGGCATCAGCACAACAGGACCACAACAACCACAGGGTCCACAGGGGGGAGGAGCAGAACCACATGGACAGGACCACCAGAACCACAGGGACCACATGGGGGGGGGCTAGGAGCTTAAAACGTGGATCCTGAGGTTGAGGTTACAAGCACCCCAATGACACGCGGTTGGGGGGATATATTTGGTCACCCAAGTAGACTTACAGGACCACCTAGGCCCAAAGTGTAATTGTCCGATTATGTCGGACCCTTCGGATGAGGGATCCATTGCATGTTTTGCATGGGTTTGCCTACATGGGAGCTTCTGAAAACCCCAAACCGTAGGACCCCCTAAACCCTGAACCCTATAGAAACCCTGAAAACAGCCCCATGGTGAGACTTAGAATCCGTACATATGCCCGACATCCCTACGTCCCCGACTTTCTGAGAACTCCCACATAGCCTTAGGGTTTAAGGGTTTTGGCTATAGGGCCTAGGGTTAAGTTAAGGGCTTAGGGCAATATTCCTGTGGTGAAGAAGACTAAGGACATCTGCGGAGAGCATTGACATCGCCACACATCTGCATGTGGACAAAAGTTATATGGGTTATATTGGGGTTATATTGAGCTATATTGGGGTCATATTGGGGTTGTATTGGGGTTATATTGGGGTTATATTGGGGCTATGTTGGGGTTCCAGGGTCAGGGTTTCAGGGTGCTGGTGGCCAAAGGGTTGCGGGATCTAGGTTTTGGGATTTATCATGACGGATCCATGAGATGTTACTTTAACAAAGGCACTTGAGTTGGAAGGGGATTGTAATAAGAGTTTCCTTTCCACGGATCGTAGAGGGGCAAAGTTCACAGGGATGTAGGTTTCAACAGGCTGGGCCTCCTAGTGCCCTTCAAGGGCCAGGGGGACTTCATAAGAAGGTTAACAATGGGTGTAGATGGGCTTGTTATGCGGCTTAAGAGACGTCTTGACCCTTTAGGACAAGGGGCTGGGCGACCCCAACCCAAACCTGAACCCGAGTTTAGGGATTGGTGTGGGTCGCGCCCTGGATAGCCTTGGACCTTGTGGGAGAGTAATATGCGGCTGACATAGGGCTTATCAAGGGGTATATGGTAATATATATATATAGGAATATCCCGTGCTATCGCGACACTACAAATATCAACGGATGTTATCAGGATGTCCATGCCTTAGGGTTTCCAAGATATAGGGTGTCCTTCTTAAGGGTCGCGTATAGGATGGATTATAATAAAAAGAGATCCACTTGGGGTCTACATTATGGCCCCCCGTGTGTTGAATGCCCTAGAGAGGAACCCTGATGGAATCATGGCGTCCCATACCCTAAGCGTCCAAAGACCAAAATAATAGGGTGAGCCCAAATACAATTAATAGTGAATATCATAGTATTTGGGCCCTAAAACACTTGTTTGGGTCCTTGGACCCTGAGGGATAAGGATTCTAGTAGCGAAAGTCTTGAGAAGCTCCGATGCTTGGAAAAGGGTTGAGGGTTTAGGGCTCGCAAATCACACAGCTTTGAATCCTTTAGCCTATTATCTACGCATTGTTGCCTTTGTGTAGTACATATCCTAAACCGCAAACTCCAGAGGTCACGTAGGGCTACTGAAAGACCTTGGAACACAAACCTAGTGACCTAGTATGCAGATTGCTGGATGTCTTTGCTTAAATCTGATCCCTAGCTCCTAAACTTAAACGCTGGATGTTAGATCCTGAACCGTGAATCCCATGTCCTCGTTCCTCAACTCGCATATCTAAATCTAAACCTCTACCGGATTATTTATCCAAAGGGGTCCATGTAGCTATGTAGTATATACTTGGCTCCTGAAGTACTTTTATGGGAACCCTTTTGGGCCCCGAAGTCTGTATTATAGTATGGCTACACCGACCGGTTGGGTGCACCTGACCCCGTAAAACCTACACCCTAAACCCCCAAACCCACGCCTCAAACCCTAAACCCTACACCCTAAACCCTAAACTCTTGACCTTGAACCATACACCCTAAGCCATACACCCTGAACCCTGCTTCCGGCAAATCCTTGAGGCCTACAGTCGCAACTCGAAGTTTGTAGATGCAGCCCGGCCTGAACAGACATAGTTACAATAGTAAAGAGAATAATAGTAGTACTAGGTAGTACCTATAGCAACGATGATAGAGTACAGGTTTTGGGGTGTAGGGTGTAGGGTTATAGTCGGAATGATAGTAATAGTAGTAATGATAGCAGTAGTAGACATGATATACCGAGAGAGAGGGAGAGAGACAGAGGAAAGGGTTTAGGGTTTAGGGCTGAGAGGTATGCTGTACTTTGGGGCCGTAGGGCTTTCAAAATCTAGGGCCGAGTCCCTGTAAGAATGGTTACCATAGATCGTGTCGATATTCGGGCCCCCGATTCATGGAATCCCTCACATGGAGCCACCCAAGTTGCGTACATGCTACGTTGGCAAGTGACTTTGGAAACTCAAGTTCCAGGAATGTCTCGAGTTATAGTCCCCCTTAAGTAGATAGAATATGGTTTTGGGTATATTATAATGGGATCCCCATATACCCCATATTCTATCTACTAAAGGGGCACTATACTTATAGGACATTGCTCTTCACATGTTAGAATGCTTGTTGTCCAGTGATCATGTGTCCCATTGTTCTTGGGCGATTCCAGCCGGAAATCATTTGCGAAGAAGTAAGCACTGCCGGCAGTAGAGCAAACGCCCTAAAGCATGAACCCAAAACCCTAAACCCCAAGCCTTGTGATTGTTCCCGAGCATGATTTTGGATTCCCTCAGAGGGGAAGGAACATCTAGTAAGTATATTTACAAGCCCTATAAACCACACGCCAACCCTAATAACCCCGGTGATCCCCATCATTCACCCCACCGCCTGACCCTCTAAAGTACCTGCTCCTATGGCGGTCCATTGAACTGCGGCAATTCAAGTCCTAGGGGCCTAAGTACCTAACTAAGTTTCCGCTTTAAAGTGTAGCTTGGGTCGAGGGTTCAGAGCTCTGGGTTTGGGGTTTCGGGCTAGTAAGTACTTTGGGCCCAAAGCGGCTACATTGGAATCTAGTTGCTAGTTGGAACTCTGCATTTACTAGTTAGGTACTTGGGAAGTGTGTTGCACACCAATCTTACCTGCCCCCAATTTGCCTCCAGCCCTAAAATCTAAATCCCGAAGCTCTAAATCCCCAAGCTCCTAAACCCTAGAATCCCTGTGGCCTAAATCCCCGAACTCCTAAAGCCATGAATCCCTAAACAATAAACCTCAAGTTCCTAAATCCCTAAAACGTGCAGCCCGTGTTGACCAAGAAGCCCTCGGGCCCAAGCCTTTACGCCAAGCTCCAAGGTCGAGTAGTCAGAGAGGGTTTAGGGTGAGGGTTTACGTTTAGGGTTTGCAGTTTGGGGTTTAGGGCGCCCTCCCCGAAGCCCTGAATCCTGAACCCCAAACGCAAACCGTAATTAGGGATCCAAATAGCCAAAGTAGGTACTGTTTATAGACCCTAAACCCTAAACCCTGAACCCCGTACCCTAAACCCTAGACGTCGGTGTTATTCGTAGATTCGAATCTCAAAGAAAAGGTCGTGTTGCCCAAGCCCTAAACCCTAAACCCTAAACCGCTCAAGAAGTCCTTAGCCTCAAACCTGGAACCTGAAGATCTACACGGCCCAGGTTTTAGGGCTTATGAGGTTTAGGGTTTAGGGTCCGAAGATCAATTTGGATAAGAAGCCCGATGCCCTAAAGCCTAAACAAGATACCCCAGTAGTACAGTAGGAAAAAGGGTACCGTTATCACATGTTATTCCTAATGGGTTACTGGGTAACTTACCCTAAGGGTCCAAGGACCCAAATAATAGGGTTTTAGGGCCCAAACACCATTCATATTATAGTATTTGGGCTCTAAAACCCTATTATTTGAGTCCTTGGACCCTTAGGGTTAGTAGATTAAACTCGAATGCTGAGCATGAAGCCCCAAGGTCAAGTTGGTGAAGAAGCACCTGTGGGGCTGCCTTGAGAAGGACCCTGCTCTGCGTGCGGGGTTTGGAGTCTAAGGGTTTTTGGTGGGGTTTGGAGTCTAAGGATTTTTGGTGGGGATTGGAGTCTCAGGATTTTTGATGGGGTTGAAGCACTAAACCCTAAAATCCAGGGTTCAAGGGCTGGTGAAACCCTGAACCCTAAATTGTAGTTCCCATTTTCTCTTCCATCATCCTTATATACACCCCTATATTATAGCACGATATAAACCTACATAATAATCCCTATATAGCCCTAAGGGTCCAAGTACCTAATAATTATATACTTCCCAAAAGCATGTACTAAGATTACTATTACCCAAATCCCAAGTGCCTAAATGTTGGGTACTTGGACCCTTAGGGTAACCCTATGGGGTGCACGGGCTTGCTTTTGAGGGATTTGAAGCTCGGGTCTGCCGTGCAATCTTTTCGGGTATAACCATATCGGGGTAATATATAGGGATAGTGGAAAAGGAACTGGAAACTGCTGCCTTATATAAGAGGGTATATACTTACTTGGTGATGAAGATGATGATGATGATGATGATTGTGATTGCAGGGCGATCACGTCAACGTAACAAGTGGTAGATATGGGGTTTTCCCAAACTTACGGGTGCCATTTTGGGGAGTCCGTGTAACAAGGTTTAATGGGGGGGGTTGCATTTCGAGCTGTGTATATAGCATATAGGTATTTGGAGCCTTTGGCAATGTGCAGTAATATTTGTCGCACATGGTTACATGGTTTAGGCTTTTGGGAGTTTAGGGTGTTGAGTCCTGGGTCTTTACCCTAAACCTTCGGGCAACACTGATCCAGCAGCGCGCTACGTATGTAGCACTGCAAATCCACAGGCCTATGCTACTACTATTGTTCAGGGTTCAGTGATAGTTATACTCGTCTGAAGAGGTACCGAAAGTGCTGCTTCTCTCTCCCGGCATGGATGTTTCCAAGGGAGGAAGCTGCATATTCATTCGCGGGAACGAATCCATTGGGTGTGGATATATTATGTGGTTCTTCCATTCATGAAAGCAGCGGGGTCCGACGTTGGAGAAAAACCCAAACCTCCCTAGGGCTCCCAGTTACCTAAATAATAGGTTACTGGGCTATGTAACTATAGGGTATATAAAACCCAGCCCTCATTATTTGGGTAACTGGAACCCTAGGGTTTCATAGAAGGCTTAAACGCGCGTGAGCCTTGGCCTCCGAAAAGGAATGACCATGATTCCCTAAGGGTCCAAGTACCCAATGATCATATACTCACCCAAAACCTAGACTATAGTTCCTCTTACCCTAAACCCAGGTACCTAATTATTGCGTACATGGACCTTCCGGGATTGAACAAAAGCATCCTAAGCAAGTGCTAGCATGCTCCTTTATAATGTTTGCATATCTCTTGACGGCAATAGCACAAAACAAGCATCTCAAATTTCTACTCGTATGTGCTCGGTTTTTTTCTGGCAGAGGATTTCATCCAGAAATTATTGGCAAGCCTTGGGTGACCACTATAGTCTTCCTGAATTCCGGTATTTACCTCTTTTCGCACCCTACCTAGAGCAACCAGAGTACGCAGAAAAAGATATGACAAAGATTGTTATGGTACGTTTCTGCTTGTATCTGTACCCATCTTCAGCTTCTAGGCTGCTCCCAGTATTTCTTCCTTCGGTAGGAACCCCCGATAAACCACTATCAAAACCGCCGTTTCTAAGTTGTTTCCAATCTATGCTGATTCTGTTTCTTCATTATTCCTACCTGTCCCTAGATATCTTCCTGTGTCTGCCGATTTTGAGACCACATTGGGTAGCATTAAACTTGTGATATTGCGTTCTCCCCGTAGAGACTGACAGTACATCTCGCCTGAGTTATGTTCTCTTATAAGACACGGATTGCCTTACTTTGCATACTGACCCAGGAAAACAAGTACAATAGAAATATATAGAGCCCTCAATATGATCCCCGTTATAGTCCCTAAACCCTAAATCGTTATGTGCATGTCTTTATATACATATATATGTATACATATGTATATACATATGTATATGTGTATATATATAGCCCTTAATATGACCCCTGCTCATTACTGTTGATGGGTGGGGGCAGGACCCAAACCCCACTTGCTTCAACCGGAGTTGCTCATACCCTAAACCCTAACCACCTAAACCGCGCGGTTTAGGGTTTAGGGTTTAGGTTTTGCCGTCTTCCTGTCAATTTGGTTCTACACTACTCCTATACATCCCTAAACACCTTCCTATGTCTTCCGATTATCCCTTAAACCCTCATCCCATTTTATTTTCCATTATCCCAATATAATCCCTATATACTGTAGTAGTTTTGATTTTCTTTTCCATTATCCCCATATAATCCCTATATACTATCTCATCCCTAAATCTTCGATTGGAAAGGACATCTCGGGGCTGAAGAAAGGCAAGGCAGCAGAGGCCGAGCGTTTGGCCAACGAAAGCTTCCAAGATTTGATCTCAAGAACCGTTACCTGGCAGGTTAAGGGTTTAGGGTTTACTGGGTTCATACCCAAGGGGTCCATGTAGCCATATAAGAAATACTTACGGCCCACACAACTGCTACGGTATTAGCACATGTAATTCCTTCTGTGGCAGTGTTTTTTCGAGGGCCTCATTTCGTGATGATGATATATCTGGACCTTGTTCTGGGACCTCGTGGGAGTGTGATGGTCATCGTGCACATCATGCTCGCTACGGCACGGCTAGTCAGCTTGGTCAGAAAAGATGTCGAATCACCATGACTGTACCAGGACCGCATAGTAACTAGATAATTCAGAATGTGGCCAGAACCTTTGAAGCGGTTCCAGTAATGTTAAGGGGCAATCCCGTCAACCAGAATCGTAGATGATAATATTTGACCAGTCAATAGGTCGTTGCTATGGAAGCAACAAGCGACCTGAGCTGGTACCTCATTTGGGTTTGCCGCTAGCTGGGAGGCGGCACGTACTCGATAGTTCAACCAACGCATTGCCCGCCAGAATAGTTTCAGTATCCGACTTTGCCCTATAGCTCCAGTTACCTAAATAATGGGAACTGGGTTCTATATACCCTATAGGTGCATAGCCCAGTAGCCTACTATTTAGGTAACTAGGAGCCCGAGGGCTGTGTATCCTTTGATTCAATGAAACTATGCTGTGACAAAGGTCTCGGCAATGCCGAAGGATGAGTGTGAGAATCTCAGCGCGGCTGTGTGCTTCATTTGCGCCCTTCACCTTTGCAACGAGAAGAACCCTGGCTCAGCAAAAGACTGCCTTGATTTTTGCCACAATATTAGGGGCTATCTTGGGTTAATATTAGGGTTATGTTGGTGTTATTTTGGGATTCGGGATAGTGGAAAATGAAATGAAAACTACTACATAGTCCTTGATTGTAGTAGCCCTTTTTGTTGTGCAAGGGTCCATGTACCTATGTATTATTCTTCGGCCCTAGGTATTTGCGATTTAGATACCTGGACCTAAAGCGTAATCCCTGAACCTTGTGTCAATGTTGAACCCGAACCTGTGCACCATATGATATGGCTGTGAATCAAAAACTGCGGGGGTTGTAAAAGGCTCGGCTCGGGCGGCCATTCCGCGACCCAGGCTTGTAGCAGAATTGCCGGGCTTGCAACAAACACTTTTGCCACGATACTTGAGTCATTAAGGTTACATTGGGGTTATAATATTGGGATCATGGCCAATAAAATGGAAGCCATTATTTAAAGGGGCAAGGGTTTAGGGTTTGGGGCATGCCGGTACCGAGCACTTGCTTCAAAGCTATGCAACCAAGCCGCGACAGAGGGATGTACCACAAGCGGTGAGCGGGGGGCGGGAAACAGCCCCCGATTCAGAAACCAAAATCCCCGATTCGGAAGCTAAAAATTCCCCTCCCCCATACGGAAACTAAACCCCAAAACCCTAAATCCTAAACCCTAAACCCTAAAACCCTAAACCCTAAACCCTAAATCCCAACATAACAAACGACTGGGTTGCTGTTAAGGAACTTAACCTAAGTTACTATATTGGGGAAACCCTATCATTTACCATATATACCCATTAAACAGCAACCCAAACGAAGGAACTTGGAGCTGAAGACGGATCCGGAAAGGCCCCTGGGTGACTTTGCCGTCGTAGCCCCGCCAGCCGAGTAGATTTACATCTTTGGCGCTCCCAAGAAGGTAAAGAGTAACTTGGAAGGGCTACATAAATCGCTTAGGGCTTAGGGCTTAGGGTTTAGGATTTAGGGTTTAGGGCTTAGGGTTTAGGGCTTAGGGTTTAGGATTGAGGGTTCAGGAGTTTTATTTAGTTTGGGTCATTCCCCGACCCACTCCTTAAAGGGGGTTATATAGGGGATCATGTAGGGTTTAGGATTTAGGGTCTAAACTTCTTAAAGGGGGCTCGATAGGGGATTTAATAGGGGTGCGTTATACAGGCTATTAAGAGGGATGCTTGGGGTTCAGACTCTAGCTTGTATAGTTTAGATGGGGGAATATTGGGGTATACAAGGGTTTAGATTGCCCAAGTACCCCTAGCTATAGCCCATAAAGCCCGTTATTTGGGGAGTCAAAGGCAGTTGTTATAGGTATTTGAGAGAACCACATTGAAAAGACAATGGAACATTAATTGGGTAACTACTTTTTAGGATCTATGGTTTGGTTGGGGTTAAGGGTTCAGGGTTCATAACGGCTTCCAGAGCCACAACCAGGGAAGTAAACGCCAGGAACCCAGCTCAGACTGAATGCCTTGTTCCCTAGGTGTGTAAGTGTTGTCTTGAATCCCCAACCACTGCTGCGCACCTAAAGGGCCCATTGGACCCATGGGAGTATTCATGAGCAAAGCTTGCTGAAAGAAGGAGGCGTAAATAGTTCCGTAGACATTGTGCCAGAACATTAGGTCAAAGCCGTCTTCGACAGGTATTGTTGTAGAAATAGGGGACCCCAAAATATTGCAATCCTCAGTAAAAGGACCACCCCCCAGAAGGTACCCCCCCCCATTTAAAGGTTACCCCAAATTTGGGAAAATCCTAAACCCTAGACACCCTACGCCCTAAACCCTAGTCTACATTAAGCTCTGGCCTAAACTACACCAAACTCGGCACTGGAGCCTCCGTCTAGTGCAGCATATAATAGCCTGGCAATGCACCTGTCTAGGCTTCGAGGGTTAAGGGTTTGGTGAGGGTTACCTAGAGTAACCAATGTACACCCCAAAAAAAGGGCCTTGTACCTAATATGTTGGTATCCACACCTTTCTTTTAGGGGGTCTAGGCCCTAAACCCTGAACCCCAAACCCCAAACCCTAAACCCTAAACTGCGAAGGGTCTTCATTCCACAAGTTTTCTATGAGCCCGCCTTCTCTACCCCCTCCCCCCCCCACCCCCCCACCCCCCTTTCCTTGACCTAACCTCAATCAGGGGGAACAGTGGGCGTCAAGGTCTAGGGGGGATGAGGGAACCCATGATCATTGCATAGCTTTCCTGAATATATTTCTGTTTCTGACTGTAGGCACCGAACAGATCATTGGATGGAGCGTCATGGTGTGTAGGGCTGCAACAAAAGCATGAGATGGCTGTAGTCTAAACTCCTCGTATCCCTCTGAATAACCCATACAGTAGTCTCTATATAATCCCCAATATATCCCCGTTTAAGGATCTAAGACTCTAGCTCACATGTTCTCCGAGCATCTCCCGAGAAACGTTATTGTCTCATCGAGAAGCAGAGAGGGGCCAAGGCTAACACGAACATGTCCGAACTGCCCGCTTAAACGGGTTGCTGTTAAGGAACTTAAATGAAGTTACTATATTGGGGAAACCCTATTATTTACTATATATACCCATTATGGTAACTTAATTCAAGTTCCTTAACAGCAACCCAGTAATGTCAGATCGAATACTAAACCCTGGGCAATTTGAAGTGACCTCACCCGACCTGACTATAAATGGTGGTTTGTATAGGGAATACTACCAAAATGGCCTTAAATTGGGAACTGAAATTCATCTAAATTACACCTTTTTAGGCCCTAAACCCTAAACCCCTTTAGTTGTGCATTTTGGAGGGATTTGTGGTTTGAGCGAGAGCCATCTGCTGAGATTCTAATTCGAGGCTGCTACCACACAGTACTCGGCACTCAATTCGGGTATCTACCTGCTGGTGTTCAAGCTGAAGTGCTGGAGTGGACTTAGAGTTTATGTGGCTTAGATGAACCGGCTTATAAGCGCAGATGACAGTAGTTACTAAGCCCCAGGAACCTCCACGTAAACCCCAAGAATCCTTACGTATGCTTATATCGCTGCAAAAAATTATAACCCCCTTAAAAGGGACCTAAACCAGAAACGGCCCAAGCGTGTTCAACTCCAGCTCCTCAGCCAAAGAAGCACCAGCAGGCCTGCCTGGAGGGTCCAAGACGTCATGTAGGAAGATAGTAGGCTTTAGAGTCTAGGGTTTAGGGTTTAGAGTTTAGGGTTTGGGGATTAGAGTTTAGGGTTTAGAGTTTAGGGTTTTAGATGGTTTTGGGGTTTCATGGTTTAGGGCCAATGGAAAAGACAATGGAAGATGAAATGGAGTATGCGGGTATTTCGGAGCTATACAGGCATATAGGCATGTCTTGAAGGGAATAAGAAGATATGGAAGAAGATATGGGTTGGGTAACTCCAAGCCCCAAGTACTAGGACCCGACCAGAGCCTTGCGATAGTTATAAAATCCCAATCTGGAGTGTTAGTGTTACCAAGTTCAAAACTGTCTTGCTGAAATGTAGACACCCTAAACCCCGAGTCCCGAAAGCTTACCTTCACCACAAACACCGCTCAATCCCTGACTGCGCAGCTAACCTGACCAGTTGAGGGTCTAAGCTGTAGGGTTTAGGGTTTACCTAAACCGCCAAAAGTATGTAAAATCATAGCCCAAACCCATTAAACATGGCCAAAAAGCCATAATTCTACATACTTTGGGGGTCCAGGTAGGGTCTAATCCGCAAACCTCGTCCTTCACCCTAGGACTCGAATAATGGGGCTTTAGGGCCAAAATACTGTGACAACCTAATCCCTGACCCGAAGGATCTAAGGACCCAACTAATGGGGCTTTAGGGCCCAAATACTACAATCAAAATTTGAACGGTATTTGGCGCCTAGGCCCGAATATTTGGGTCCTTAGACGGGTGGAAAAAAGTATATATATATATATTCTGACGATTTGAATTTGAGTTGTATTTGGCGCCTAAAGCCCTAATGTTTGGGTCCTTGGACCCTTTAGGGTGATGCTTCATGAGACGACTGAACTTCAAAGTGTTGAGTAGAAAGCAGGTGTAATGTTCAAACTAATCAGGTATACACAACAATGTACGGTAGTAATGCCCGGTTATCCGGCTTGGGGACAGAAGGCCGTCGGGCTTACGGAGAAAAAGGTTGTGCAAGGCACACTGACACTGAAGGACAGTACCCTGTTGCGTGTGCAGCGCTGCTTTTCAAATTTAGATAGGTATTCAATGCCCATTTCTAGCTGCACATGAAGCAGAAGCAGTGTAAGCCACAGTTGTGGAAATCTTGGGCCTTGCGGGCGTCCTTCCACGGTTCAGTGGAGAGTGTATGATGCGTTCTGCAGCTATGTAAGTTCATGGCGAACCCCTTGCCAGCATTCTTGCCCAATCTACGCCCAAGTATCAGCAGAGAGCCACCCACTGCTGTCTACACACCGCAACTGCACCCCTCGGATCAATATCACCCGACATGCTCAAGAAATCCAGTGCCTCTAAAACTCAAATTCCATCTCCATTGTTTTCGAAATCCTGACGCATGCTCACGTTTGGGTGCGCGCCTTTGGCATATTCATACCGGCCTCGCTCCTCATGCCCTAAACTCTATGCCCTAAACCTCGCTCCTGATGAAGACTTAGGTTCACTCTCTTTGGTACATGGTGTTCAACCTGGCAGTTTTCAGTTGAGCTATAGTCAACTTCTACAGGGGTTGGTTAGATAAGGTTTAGGGTTTGGGATCTAAACTGTTTAATGGGGTTTATCTAGGGGAAGATTATGGGGGTTACTCGGGAGGATACTAGGAGTTTAGACAATGGCTCATATGAGCTACTGTCAATGTTTGGCTTATCTAAGGCACGCTGACAGTGGACATAGGAGTCCCTCTCGCAGTTTTAGTATAGCCGCTCATATAGACCCTAGTAAGGAACACATGTCCGTTCAGTACATGGGAAAGATTGACGGTAGCTCATATACCCCACCCCGACTAATCTATCCATCTTCGCCGTATCGTCGCATTCGATATAGGGTCGCCAAAATGGTGGTCTTTGTTGGGATTCCCTGAAACATCAGGGGCCGTGTTATACTGGGGGCCTGGCGGGGACAGCACTTTTGTAGAAACTATCTTATTTTGCGTTGTCTTACGTCCGGGAGAGCCCAGTCCTTTTCGGCAGTAGTTGTATGGGTGTGAAGTTTAACGTAAAGGACACCTATGCTCAAACACTAACTAACCTCTACACTGCAAAAGCCTAGGCCCTGTAAGCCTTTCAAGCGCAACATATTGGCGCTAGCCCCTAACACTAAACTCTAAACCCTACCCCGAAAATGCATGCGAACGCCTACTTCATAAGCCCTGTTTTACATTAAGCTGCCTACCAGGGGCCTCCTAGTACCCTTCATTGGGGTTATGTGGACCTAAATACTGGGTATTGAGGCTTAAATAGAGGGTAGTTGGAGAGTCTAGGTACCTAAGCCCATACACGCTCTTTACCCTCATAACCCAAGCTCATGCGCTGTATTTAGCTCTAAACCCTTTTACTTTAATCCCAAAAACCCTCGCTAACCCTAGGCCTCTGGAATCCTGCGTTGCGAATCTTTACCCCGCAGCATTTAGGGTTTGGGTTTGAGGGCCCTAGGCCCTAAAGCCCCTAAACCTCAACCCCCAAACCCCAAAAGCTTGAAGATGCCTGGGGTTGGCACTTCTGCAGGGTGCTCTGCAGATCTAGCGACGCGCAGAGCTGCAAGTTATGTCAAGTAGGACTATTTTGTAGGTTGAGGGTTTTGGGTTGAATGGGTTTAAGTAGGGCGTACTTGGATCATTGGATATAGACGGGGTGTCCATGTGAGGAGACCATAAACTAGGATTTCATGGTATGTAGCCATAGGGGTCACTGGATGCTGAGTACTTGGACTTCGAATTATAGGTATTATTGTAGTAAAGGTTTGGGAAATCGAAATATATGAGTAATGAGTACTTGGAAGCACACTGCATGCCCATGTCATGGCAATCAACACTACATACCCCAAACCGGAGCCCAGTATGGCTTTTAACTTTAAACTCCATAACAACAACTCAGTACTTCTCAGGTCGCTCCAGTTCGCAGCCCGAAATTCCCTAAACCCTAAACCTCAGGTGGACCCTCCACCCAGTAATAGTGACTACAAGGATATAATGGTAATCATATAAGGGTCCTCTTATAGTCCTAGTATACCACTATTACAGGGTGGGGGGGGTCCTCGTAACCTAGACCCCAAACCCAATCACTCGATCAAGGCAGGCCCCAGTTGTATGGAGGTTGGCACCTAGTCCTGTGGTTGTTTAAGGGTTGTTTAAGGGTTACGGGTTTAGGATTTAGGGTTAAGGGTTTAGGATTTAGGGTTTAGGGTTTAGGCGCTTGAGCCCTAAACCCTAAAACCCTAAACCCTTAAACCCTAAACCCTTAAACCCTAAACCCGTAAACCCTAAACCACTAAACCCTAAACCCTAAACCCTTAAACCCTAAACCCTGAAACCCTAAACCCTTAAACCCTAAACCCTTAAACCCTAACCCCTCAAAACCCTAAACCCTTAAACCCTA
>CAJNIZ010019025.1:3517-54154 GCA_905231905.1 Symbiodinium pilosum
GGGGTTATATAAGGGACTGCTATAGGGGATATTACATAAGGGGGATACTAGGAGTTTAGACTTAATGAGCTAGAGTCTAAACTCCTCATAGGGAGGTTATGTAGGCTTCAGGGTTTAAGGTCTGAACTCCTTATAGGGGCATATAGCGGGTTATATAAGGGACTACGGGATATTAAGAGGAGATACTAGGAGTTTAGGCTATAGCTCGCATATTTATGAAGCCAACCCCTGAAGTTAAGACCTGGGTAGGCCCCTGGGATATTCAATATTTTTCCTAATGGCTTTCATAAGGGACCCTATATACAAATATGTTTCAATGGGTTGAGGATAGTTTGGCTGTATCCGCGCTCGGTGTTGGAGCCAGAGCTGCTGGGTGCAGCTAAGTTGGTATATGGGTGGTTGTCAAAATTAGGGTCCCTTTTTGGGTACCCTAAATATTAGGTGCCGTATTATAATAGGGATCCAAAAAGGGACCACAGTTTTGACAACCACCCATATGAGGTTGTAGTCTAAACTCCTTACAGGAGATTATAAGGGGATTCTATACGGAACTACTATAGTGGTTATGAAGGGGGGTACTAGGAGTTTAGACTATGGCTCATATGAAGTTCGAAAGGTACGAGCGTTCAACATGGGATCCTTAGCTTCGTAAACCTCCATCAAGGCCCCAAACCTTACATCCCATAATCGCAAAATCCAAGCCCTGCCCACCACAACCCTTAGTGGCCCTGAACCCTAAGCCCTATACCCTAAATTATCCCTCCAGGCCCTACAGCCCCTATTCAGCCAGGTGGAAAATGAATTTCACAAAGATCACGTGCAGCCTGTGGTTGACCGTGAATGCCTCGGCATCCTTTGTTCTGAACCCCTCCCCCTATCCCAGAGGGTCCATGTACCCAGTAATTAGGTACTTGGGATGTGGGTAAGAGTAATTATAGTACAGGTCCTGGGTAAGTATAGGATTATTAGGTACTTGGACCCTTAGGGTAATATTTAGGGTTTAGGGTTCAGGATTATTAAAGCCCCCCACCCCCTAGTATTAAATACTCACATTATATATGATAAGCTAATATACTCTGAGAGTATTTAATATTAGGGGGAGTGGGGGGTTTCAAAATTAGGGTGGAAAATTATTGGATCCCCTTCGAGATCCTGTGAACTGGGTTTAGGTTAAGGGCTTATGATATAGGGTGTAGTCTAGGATGTGTACTATAGTCTCGTATTTAGGGTCCAGGGCTTAGGGTTTTTTCCGGTTGTGAGTTCCCTCATGTAGTTGCACAAAAAGACTTCTTCCTAAGCAACTAGGGGCGGACAGCGAAAACGAGAATGTCGCCTGGAAGCAGGGTTGGGGTGCCATGGACAGGTTTACGACCTGTTTTTGGGCAACCGTAGGATGGGACAAGACAGTTGCAAAGCTTGCAAACCCTGTAGCCTTTGCCTCCGATCCTTTTGCTCCAATGGATGGAGAAAATCTTGCACGAGTCGGATCCCCAAGCTTTTTCTACCTAAGGTGAAACAGCTGTACGAGGTAATACAGACTGTCTGCCAGCACTCTCGACCCTAATCGCTAAGTCCTGAACCCTTAGCCATCTAAGCCCTAAAGCAGACACCGTGTACTGCCGTCCAGGAACCTCAGATGCTGGGTTCTGTAGGCAGATAGGGAGAAACAAGAAGGAGTTCAACGGAGAAGTGTGAACACTTGGAAACCCTAGCACTTCTATACCCCTAAACCCTAGACCCTTAACTTTAAACCCTGAACCATACGCCCAAAGTATACCCTACAAGTCCAACATGCATGGTAAATGCGCCGGTTCACAACCTGCAGGTTTACTCCGCCGGGTCTGTCATGGGGGGTTTTGGAGACACTTAAGAGAGGCCATCATTTTTCATCTCGCGAGCCCACAAATCAGCGGTTCCAGGCTTTGTTGAGATCGATCCTTGGATGTAAGAACTGGCATCATGGAAACCCAAATTCCCTCAAACTGCTAATTAAAACACCGAGAATCTTCCGAAGTCTCTTCTTCGCTGCAAGAAGTTTCAACTGCCCCATACGTAGAACCCACGGCGCAAACGCACCATGGGCTCTTGGTGCCTTTTTGCACACTCCTGAGATGCAGGTTACGTTATTGTGGATGCAAACATTTCCAAATAATGGTGCTGCGCAATCCAGCATCAGGTGCAATGACTGAGGTGATAACCTTTCAACCACCCCATGCTATCCTCTCCAGCGAAGTTATGCGTATAGCGGCTGTTGTAGCCTCAAGATTGACATACATAATTACAAAATGGCGTATGTACATGTCCTTGGAGAGATTGGTGCAAGCAAGAAACACCAGTCCCGGGTTTGTCGGAGCAGGTGGGCCATAGCCTAGTTCAAGCAGCTTGCAAAATTGATCATGATGAGAGAAGCAAGTATACTAGGTCCACACAAGCAGCTTCAGCCAAGGGACATGAAACTTAGGCTTCAGGATCCATGCAACCACTCTGAGCCTCATGTGAGCTCAACGACTTAAAACGCAGGACTGCAGATGTGTTATTTGCAAAATTAAGACCAAGCACCTACAAGA
Source organism: Symbiodinium pilosum (assembly GCA_905231905.1). Lineage (NCBI taxonomy): Eukaryota > Dinophyceae > Suessiales > Symbiodiniaceae > Symbiodinium > Symbiodinium pilosum. The sequence continues at coordinate 6,085 of CAJNIZ010019025.1, forward strand.
AATTGCCGACAGCTTCCGATGGTAGCCAAGAAAGTCCATGCCAGCATCATAGATATTCTTGGCCTCTTCCAGATTCCTTATCTCAGGAAATGGTCAATCGCATGAGAATTATTAATTACACCCAAAAAATCTATATATAGATTAGGACCCTCTAATAACCCCGCCAAAAAATCCTTAGCTGACTTATTTGCTGCCATGGGGGCAGAAACCTTCCAGCTGCTTCACTGAGGCAAAACCACTTGGTCAGCGCATTCCTTTTATAAGGGGACGTAAGCTGGTTTATAATAATTGGTCTTAGTTAATAAGGGTTTCTTGGGATATACGGGGGAAGCCATATATAGGAAAAACATGATATTATAATTTAGAATGTTCATTCGTGAATAGGATAGCAGGAGTTGTATTAATTAATTTCATTGTAGCACATTTGGCGTGCGTGTGGAAGATTGCACCTAAAAGGGGCCCAGGATCATGATTACAAATTTGTTGTACGTATGAGTAGTAGGGCTATACAAACTTCTAAAAAAAGCACCAGAATCAACGCCAGAGCATGTATCGGTAGCTTGGAATCAGAAAGCTCCAGTGCCTTCTCAGATTGTATACTCAACAAGTGCGCCAGCCACTGGGCCACGACTCTTGCATTATAGGCCTTTGTTGTGAAGTAAAATCCATGGCACTGCTTCACCAGAGCCTTCTCAGTGAATCTCCGCTGACTGCATGGGATTCGGTTCTCACGCCGCCAGGCTTTGAACTGCAAGAATGCATTTTCCAAGAGTTCCTTTCGAGACATAGCTGTCGGACACCCAAATGCTCCAGCTTCTAGCAAGGCTTCCCTTACAGGGTCATGAAAAAATCATAAAATGTGCGTATACAGAGGGTATAGCATTATAAATTCTACTTCCAAAGATTCGAGCTCCATGTAGTCGAGTCTCATTGCCCCACCGTTGGCTGTGTGAGCTAGCCCCAAATTTACCACGTGCATCCCACAGAATTTGACCATGGAGATGTCAAATCCACGGAGGTAAAGGAATGGGCCTCACGGTAGGGATATAGCTCTGAAAACAATTCCGCAATAATTGTATAAAAACCCGCTAGCATAACTCAAACCATGGATCCAAGTGACTTAAGCGACCCGGCCTGACCTTGTTCGCGATGAAACCTGCTGAAGTCGTCTCAGTAGCTATCCAGCCGGCATCGTCCCCAACATCGTAATATCTTGTTGGCCCATCATCTGCAGTGGCATCGCATAGGAAGCAACACCTCTTGGAAACAGGTGTATCTTGTAACCTCAGAGTCCTCTCATGCCATTTCCAATCTCCCTTGAGTTCGGCGCAGGCGAACTTGCTCCCGCCTGCTAGCAGCTGATTTGCCTTCTGCATTTTGGTCGCAGAAAGACATGAGCCACTGCTGTTGCAGTTAGGGAAGCGGCCCTCGAAAGCTAGGTTGCAACTCCATACGATGTGTTCCAGAATTGGGGTAAGTGTCTTCAGTTCCGTCTCTATCATGAGCTGGTCCTGCATAGCAAACAGCAAGAATTGACCTAGGCGAACGTTCTTTGGCTTGAACAGTGTCAATGACAAGAAGATTCCAGTCACCTTGTCCTTCGGGTCACCCAAACAGCACTCGTCCCCAAACAAAGAAAATGGTATGTGTGCATCAGTTCCCGGAAAGAACTTCGCATGGGGTTGGCCATGATCTCGCAAATGTTTCCAGTACTTTTCCACCTTTTCCAAAGGGCAGCAGAGTTTTAGCTCTGTGTACAGGTAGTCGAGGAGCTCATGCACATCCAACACTGGCACATTTGTTGCGACTTCTTGGCCATCTTGCAGAATTGTAACTGGAACCAGGGTTGGCTCCTTATTATACATAGATGTTTATAGCAGCCTAGCTATATTTATTAGCAGAGTTACTACATTAATTGACCCGAAATTTGAAATTATTTGCCGGTTTGGTTCGAACATGATTACAAACCCTTTTTATTGTATGCGCCGTACACCCCAAATTTATATTCCCTTTAGAATTTATAATTCCAAAAAAAAACACAAAACTGCTCAAAGCCTGATCCAACAGTCTAGAGGGAGCGTTATGGTCCTGAAGAAATCCCGCGCGCTGTTCCCAGGTTTGAACCGCATCAACTGGCGCATCCTGCTGCCCCTGAATTTGCCGCGAGCTTCCTGGAAAGTAGCTATAGGTTTAGGGATAGGGTTCTGAGGCTAAGGGGTTCCACGTAGGGCAGATCTAGATCCTGGAAGAAGGGTTTTCTTTTCTTGGATAAGGGGGTTCACCATGGCCAAGTAGGGCCGAATAACTTCCTGGAACGTATATAGATTTTCGCTTCTTGGGGTAATATTCTGAAGTTAAGGGGGTTCACCATGGCCAAGTAGGGCAGAATGGTATTGGGGTAAATTATTTTAGGAGGAGTGTACAGTTTAACTATAATCTAGACCAACACTGGTTTGTGGAACCTCTGGAAATCCAATTTGGCTTTGACGGGGTTTCAATTTGGGAATTATGGGGATATGTACCTATCGGTGCTATAAAGCCCAGCAGCCTCAAAGCTTGCTCGTGCATCAACCATGGCAGCTCCAACCGTAGTAGCCTTGCAATTGGACAGGTTGCGTAGAGGAAGTTGTATACGTAGCTTGCAAACACACTGACATTATAATACAGGGCTCACCATCAGAAATTTTCTCGATCATGTTTTGTAGAAGTCCATCATCTTTGTCACCCAGATCCGAACCTGGCAAGAAACACATATATGGTGGATTGTAGAACCATGTACGTACACTGCTACACTTCAAAGGGATGCTTTTTCCGCAGGGCACGTGCATGAGGCACTGTCTAGGCAACGCATCTAAATTTGCAATCCCAATTGCAATTGTTCGGGAACGGTGCACCGCCTGCATTCGTGATGTCTACACTAGCAGATATAGCGTGCTCAATGCATTCCAGGTTCCCTCGATCTACAATATTAATACAAATTGCCCGCTAGCTAAACTCCATACATTGCAAGCTGCGTATAACAGGGGTAAAATCGGAGGTCCCCAGGAAGCATCAAACATCCATACCATGAACGATTGTGGACGTATTTGAGTCATGCAATCGCATGGCATCAGAAGCAGATGGGAGACCATTCGCAGCAGCCCGGGATCAGCCCAGGCTTGCGCAGGTTGGAAAACAACAAAATTGAGCATGAGGCTCAGACTCCACGTTGCAAGTAGCCGATGTGATCATGATCACATGAGCTAGAAGCAAGGAAGATCTCCCATCGTACATGACACTAGAACGATGCGCCCCAACAGCTGGCTAGGATGGATCACTGCGTCTTGCGCCCTTTCTTGGAGTCATTTTTGGGCTTGCTGCGAGACTGATAATCCTTGTAAATCTTGTCAAACTTCTCACAGGTGGAAATCAGGCTGCTGGTGAGGTCTCCCATGGAATCAACCTTAGCTACGCTGATTTGATGCGAGCTTCAACCCTATAATTAATAATCCCAAACCCTATATATTAGTATAATACCCTATAATGAGAAACCATACACCGTTCAAATAAATCCTGTATGAAAACCTCATAATTATGATACCTGCGTTTCAAGCATAATGCAATGAGCCAAGGTACATCATCCTCATCATAAGATTTCTGCAGCGCCGCACGCGCTTCCGTTACCATCGCAGCCTGGCAGATCATACATGCTAGGGGGATTATTGGGGCATCCCGCGGGGTCTGCAATTAATCAATGGCTCTTGTATTTATTTTTCAATGGTTGGGGTACAGACTGTTTAAAGGCTAGTGTGTGGGACTATATATAATTAATTCTATGAAGCCTCGAACCTCAATGAAACAACCAATCCCCGCCTGAGCCTCCACATCATTCTTGATGGCAGCGAGCAAGTGGTCGCCCCTGAGTATTACAATTGCAAATATTCACGTACATAGGTTTTGAGTTTTGAGCTTCTATAAATGGGGACCCCACATGGTCGAAGAGCTTGTCTCCTTGCGCAGATTCGAAGCCAGCTTGATCTTGTCAGTAGCCTTTTCGAGGGCCTGGCGATGGAGCATTATTATATTGGGGTTTTCGTACCAGGGAAGTATCTCTAGTTTAGGACCTGCCTTTTTGGCCTTGCCTTTGATTTCTTTCCCTTTCTTTGGCCCATCCGGCTGTTCCTCTTGATCAGCAGGCTCCTGCATTTCAAGGAATGTGGTTATCAGTTGAACATGTACACGTTAGGATTGGGCATGCGCACAGCATGATCATGAATGAACTCCTGGGCACTTGGGTTCGTCTTCTTCGGTGCCGCTTTTGCCTTTCCTTTTGCCTTAGCCTTTACTTTCTTTGGGGACTTTCCTTTCTTTTTGCCGGCTTTCTTCTTTTTCTGTTTCTTTTCCTTTTCCCGCCCTGAGCTGGACTCCGCCGAGCCACTCTCGGAGCTGTTGCCCAGGGAAACTTCAAGCACATTCTCCAGCTCCTCCTCGTCAACCTTCTCCTCTGTATCTTCTGCGAGGCACAAGTATTGGATCATCTCCTGGCACAGGGACATCATCAGGATAACCCATTATCACACATTAGGGGCGTGCTATATAGGATACCACTTATAATAAATTAGCGGGTTTAGTTAGCTTATAGGGCTTGTATAGGGCTCAGGTCGGGAGTTTTGGCGGGTTTTTGGAAAATTATAACTAATAAACAAACTTGGAAATGGCTGCAACTGCATTTTTGACTTCATGGCCTTGTTCTGGGGGCATTCGGGGTGCTTTCGGATCTCTGTTCTAGCCCTCTCTTCATCAGACTCTTTCGCCTCAATGATGCATTTGGTGACGGATTCGTTCCATTTTTGCACCATTTCAGCACGCGTCATCCATTTGCGGAGACCGCGTTTGGAGTTGCGGTTCCGGCTTCGTAGCTTTGCCAGCAGAGACGACTTGCCCCAGTTGCCATCGCAAAGGATCCAGTTTTCGAAGAGGTAGGATCGTTGCGCACTGTTTCCCTTGCACTTGACGGCTAGATTAGCAATCTCCTTGGGGCAGTTCGGACCTTAGCCATTCGAATCAATAAAGGGTGTATGGTATAGGATTCGACCCAATAGAGACCATTTATGTAAACCCTATATTTTATCAAAATTTAGTTATAATACTGAATTCCCTGGCGAGCAGCTTGCCAAGCTGCGGTAGTACCGCATGTTTCTGCGGTGCAATCGTTTCTTTCGTTCTTCCTTTGTTTCAGGATCAGGCTTCTTGTCAGCCTGCATTCCGGATCCCTGCTCATCATCATCCTTTCCATGATTCTTGGATTGCTCGCATGCATCCTGACCATGACTGCTAGCAGCTGCGCATGCAGGCGCCGAAGCACGGGCATTCTGCATCTTCTCAATGGTTCTGGCCACATCTTGGAGATCAGCATCAGTCAGCCGGTCTACAGTGTGGCCTCGCTGCAAGAGTCCTTGGACACGCTGCCATGCTTCCAAGCCTGGCTCACTGGCACGAGGGACTGCTTCCTTCGGTTCCCAGCTTGCCCAAGAAGACCATTGGTTATCCGTAGACCCCTTATTTGCACTCTCTGTGTACCAGTAGCCCCACCCCCCATGGCCATAGTTTGAGGACCACCACTGAGACCCTCCATCATCACTCCACCCATCACTCCACCATGACTCCTTGCGCTCAACCGAGGCTGGCTGCGAGGACGGCGGCGTTGCCGTGGTTGATGCACCATCCTTGCAACGAGGGATCTCGGATACTATAGAACTTTTATAATTATAGGGCTTAGAATAGGTTTGGGGACTGGGCTTTATTATAAGTATAGATGGGTCAGGAGGACAAGTAGCTTCCCTTACTTATAGAGAGTTTCGAGGCTTCGCGCTCAACTCTTGGGATGGAAAACAACATGCGATAATGGGAACTGGAGTACGGTTTAGCATGATGAGGGTTTCCAAATACTTTCTGGGGGGCGCCCTTTATAATTATATTGCAGCAACCTAGAAATTTATGCATTGCAGAGTTTGGAGGCCTCTAGAACTGCTCGAACTCATTCTAGGGTTATAACAGTCCCTTTAAGTAGATAGAATATGCGGTATATGGGGATTATATATATATATAACTGCGTATACATGTATATAAAGATATATATATATATATGTGATGTACCCAAAACCATATCATATTCTACCCACTTAAATCTAAAGGGGACTGATCAATAATATTTATACAGGGTTTATAGTATGAGGGTTATAGGATTTTGGGGTTCATATTATTATTATAGGGTTTATGGGATTTGAAACTGGGATTCGATCTGCTACAGCACAATGAAACGGCATCCAAACATGGGGGCACTTTTGCAGGCTTTATGGTAATATTGCACATGTGGGGGCCCCTTTATGCCATAAAAGTTCCTTGCCTGGCTTCCTCTTTAAACCTCCCAAATTAAACCACTGCAGCACCACCGAGCTGAACCAAGACCATATGTAAATGCGTCTCATGTGAACCTCAGCAAGACCAAGCCGAGGTTCTGCCGTTTGCAGATCAGTCAACCGCTTCGGGGAAGCAACCTGACAGGAATCATCTCAGGCTATATATAGCTAATAAACTTACGTAAATGGAAGTTTTTAATATGATAAGTCATAGCTAAGGTTCCCAGGGGATCTGTACAGGGACCCACAAAAATACGCATAGTTGCATTATATTATATATACACATGATGAACTAGGCTAGATCTAGGAGGGAATATATTACATGGGAGCTGGAGCCCGAAGCTGATGACACGTGCTACAGAGGGTACAGGGAGTTTATTATTACAATTGGGCCATATATAGCATGATGGTTGAAAACATCCCCCTTAAACGAGTTTAAAGCGAAGCCAAGCTGCCAAATCCTTTGAAGCATTCAGAGGTTCTTGCCACTTTCTTTTACCAGTGGATTTCTGGGGGGTCATGACCTTCTTAGGCATTCTTTGTGGGGTCCGCTCTGTGGACGAAGAACGGGGTGCCTCTTGCTGTGGCAACTCAAGCTGAGAGTCGTGATCACGCAGGGTCGGAGAATAACCATGATCACCTGCATTGGCAGCACATGTAACGGGGCTTGCACCAGGGGCTTCTGTTTTCACACGCTTTGGGGTCGGTTGTGGTTCACACTTCAGTTGCCTAGCTGGTGGCGGTGGCATGTTGTGTGCTTCTTGTCCTGCCTTCTGTGGCTTCTGTGAATCCTGTCCTGGCTCTCCCGAATCCTGCGCTGGCTTCTGTGAATCCTGTCCTGGCTCTCCCGAATCCTGCGTTGGCTTCTGTGAATCCTGTCCTGGCTCTCCCGAATCCTGCGCTGGCTTCTGTGAATCCTGTCCTGGCTCTCGCGAATCCTGTGCTGGCTTCTGCCCGGAATCCTGTCCTTGCTTTCGCAAATCATCTCCATTTCGCTTGCCGATTGGCAGGTCCTGCTGGTTGGTCACAAGAGAGGTTTACACATGTGTTATAATAATTCTATAATAATTAGCTAATTAGTAAATAACAATGAACAATGACCTGAGGCACATATCATTGGGACTTGTCTACATTGCGCTGGCTCCTGGCTGCTCTCCACGGGCGACTCGGCTAGATAGTCTGTGCCTTTGCAAGATTTCTGATCGAGAAACTTACCTGCTAGAAGCCTCTGACCTGTGCACATGTACCCCATCATAAGAAACATTGCAACAAAAGCACCTTGCAAAGCCTTCGCTTTCAACGCGGCTGCAGACTCCAAAGCCAACTGTAGCGGTGTCTTTCCACTGCCATCAGCTGCTATCATTCTTCCTATATGTGTCTGTAGGTGTAGATACATCCCCCTCTGAACATGTCATATGTCCATGAAACACTCGACAGCCATGTTGCAACATTGTGCCCTCGAGCACATATATGCAATTATAAGCAACTCGGATGATCTAGATTTTTTACCAGGTTGGTTTGGACGGGGTCGGCGAAAGGGATAGGAATTTAGGGGGAAATCTAGAGTCACGCTGGAGTCACGGTGGAGTCACGGTATATCCTGGGGTCTGAAGAGGTAACTTGGTGCAGAGTCACGCCCGCATCACGCGCGGGTCACGCCAAAACCACGCTGGAATCACAGTTGCCCAGCTTGCGAGAAATGTACGAAAAATTGTTTGATTTGCTTGATTTACACATAGAAAATTAGGGGGATTTGTATACCTATGGCAGCTCTCAGCTTTCGATTCCTGCTACGTAGTACACACATAAAAGCATGCGCTAAGGACATGCCGCATGTACCAGTGCTCATTTCCAACGAAGGACAGGGCTTTGGGTGCTCTCCTTTCACGCAAGGCTTTGCAGACTTCTTCGATTCACCTAATTGGGAAATCATCTGCATGCATGTGCAAGCCGGCATGACCTCCTGCGTGCAGCAACACAGAGCAATCACGCCGAAATGAATTTGCATCAGGAAGCAGCCATAATCTAAAGACTAATTACAGGGCGGTAGCGGCCAGCTGCTTGCTCAGCTAGCAGGAACTGGCGGATTTCTTCCAGCTCGGCATGTTGCCACGCCATAGGTGGCAGGGCCTGCAACAAAGAGGCAATAATGGTATTATAATAGGGATTGCCTGCAGGGGTGAGATTCTAGAGCGGTTATGCAAACCACAGCTATGCCTTGGCTTTCGCAGCTGCAAGTCCTTTGTGGAGCCGTTCCCCAATCTTCTTGCCATCGTTTTCCTAAGCTGCAATTGCAAATTGGGGTAGACACTATCATTCGCAATAATCCCTACCCGAGCTTATAATTCTATAGTAGTATAATATTTAATAATATCGTAATAATTTATAAATTAGCCAGCCAAGGATCCATATACTTCAGGTGCATCCTCAAAATGGCATTGCAGAACTTGCGTGGGTATTCTTGGGTTTCCTTCAAGCGTCGGCCACCAGTTCTTAGCAGACAAACATCATGCATGATCATCAGGGAATTCCATACTTTGAACTGCAGGCAGCTTGCATTGTGACATGTCTACATGTGTAGTCAGGCCACACAGTCTTCTTTCCATTTTTGTTCACGCCCACTTTAACCACATCCTTTGATGACAATCCCAGGCGAAGCCGTCTCCTCTTTGGCAATTTCCGGGCAAGCCGCGGAATGAAGCCCCTCAGCAGGTGTTGCAATTGAATTTAGGTTTATAGGGATCCTTGGGAGCTTGTATGAGCGCATGAATTGCTGAGGTAATGACGCTGTGCCATAGGCGTGGGATCCCTTGCACGTGAAGTGGCCGAAGTTGCCCATCCAACTCAGCTAGCTAGCTTTATAATTTGGGGTCATGATCAATACACAGGATACCCATGCACATGTGAAGGTATGATCATTCCATTCTGAGGGTCTCGCAAAAACACTTTGTGAACGGGAAGGAACTTCTTCAGGACACGAAATATGTGCCGTACATAAGGGAGCCAACCAAGTCTGGATGACACCGGCTGCTCGATCAGGAAAAAGCAGTGGCGAACTGTAAGTAGTAGCGCCAGCAAGCATACGCGGGCTGCAATCCTGAGTTTATGCACATTCTAGATGGGACGCTTCGAGACTCATGCTGAAATTAAGCCGAGCAACTTGTTGCTAGCTGCCACATGTGGAAGATCTTCTCGCCCAAATGGGTGCTCTTTGGTTCGGCGTGCCGTTGCCGCATTCATGAACACAAATGAACTGCATGGCAATCCGATAGTGGCCAAGCCAAGACATTTCATCTTCAACACAGAGCGAACTGCGGAGATGAACCCAATCCTTTCATGCACGGTAGCACATGTCTGAGAGGCTACGCAGGTGAATCAAACTACATTATAATGCCAAGGAACACACTGTTGACGTCGTCCTCCATGGGACGTTGATCAATCTCCATGTACTCACTTAGATCCGCGAACACAGATAGAATGAAGGAGGAACATCCATAACCCTGGTATCGTAACCATACAACTAGCATTGCAATTGAACTTGGGGCCCAGGGTTTTGGAGGTCGAATACACGACAACAATTTGCAATCTTGGACCATAGCTGCTTATAAATAATTATATATTCTAATGCTATATAAAGATATATATTGGCATAGTAGATGTCCAAGATTGCAAATTGTCAAGCAAGCATCACTCCATGATGCGAGTTTCAAAACAATCCAGCACCCAACCCCCATAATACCAGGCTCTAGCTAAAAATGGTCAACCCCAAACACCCCAGGCCCAGGCTGTCGCGTGGGGGCTGGATTCCTGTTTTTTTTGATTATCGCATAGGGGGGCTGGATTCCTGGTTTATGAGTTGCAGCATGAAAATCAGTGCATCAACTACTTTTGAAGTAGACTATAGCCGCACACTTGATTTTGAACAGTACGTACCCCTACTGAAGCATTTTAAAAGTATTCATGACCTATGTCTCATGATCCCCCCAAGAAACCCATCAACCCCAAAATGAAGAGGTTCGCTAGTTGACCTATTATAAAAGTTGTATAGCAAAGCCACAACACTGGCCAGGTATTAATATAAATGATTATTGGTAATAATCATGAGCTCTACACATAATAATAAATGTGTGGTAGTAGACCCATTGCAGATGAGTCACCTGTGCAATCCAACCAAACCTGGAGATATATTCGAAAATACTAGCAACGCACCAGTCATGAAAACAACAACGAAGGAAATGCATGCTGCCGCTTTCAGAAGCTATGGCTGGCACAGTACTCTCGCTGCATATTCCGGGATCCAGCAAACATGTCAAAGTGGAGACGGTCCTGGCAAGTGAGCATGTTGGCATGATTCGATGGAATTGGTGATCCAGGGCAAGGACTCTGGCACTCATGCTTGGCGGAGAGTTCTGGGCGACATAGTCGCAAACATGAAGCCTCAGGATTTGCATTACGATTGCAGACTGGCTGTAGTGCTCATTATAATGTTCTTCAGGGCTGAGTTCTCGGCAATGTTTTGTCAACACCCATCATAACGAGGAGCGTCACAGCTGTGACAGATAGGGACAAGGGGCTACACTGCAGAGCTTCCATGGCGCCTCTCTCCTGACACACAACCCAGGTAAAACAGATAGGGGCCCCCTTATGTACACTTCATCGGACTCATATAAGCTTGTAACAAGTACATGCAGTAAAATCTGAGTTGGTGATCATGTCTGGGCGAAGCTTGATCACGAACATGATACGACAATTGTTGTGCTTGGCCATGCTCCCACACATGTGCACAGGCATGATCATGAGTACCTCCCCGCACACGCTTGCAATTGCAGCTCGCAGCTACAACATAAGACATTTGTGGCGGCACAGCAGCGTCACCCAGGTAGCACGGATAGTCTCGCTCAAGCTTTCGGAAAAGCTCATCAAAATGAGGCACTCATATCCGAAATCGCTAGGCTCAGTTTGCTTTCTTGAGCTTCTTCTTCTTGGGTGTAGATGAGCTGGCTGTCGCCAAGGAAACTCCTACCATCTCCCAACCAGCAAGCTGCTTCGCCAGCTGAAACCTTAGCTAGAAGTATTTTTATAATCAGTTGGCACAATCACATGCCCAAATGGCCACGCACAATCTATGCATTTCTATGTCTACGTTATCCATGGCGCGTCTTCTGCAGGTCATCATAATCACCCTTCGTCCAAGATAAGCTGATGCCATAGACTTTGTTCATCTGACAAATTGGAGGTGTCATGATGACATGCCCCTAGCACATTTTTAATCAAGAGCCTTGATCTTCTTCTTGGTGGCATGGGGGTTGCGGGCCTTCACGTCCTCATAGCGTTCAACATCCATGTTGGCAATGTAAAAGCCGCCGTGGAGCCTGATCAGGACACGATGCATGGGCAAACTGCTGCCCAACACATTCAGACTGCGCTGATGGATGAATCCATGGGGCTTCGATTCTATATCTGAGTGGCTTGGGCTCCCTTATAAATTGTCATGGGGGTTGTACGTGTTCACTGTGCAATCCTAATTATATATAATCTAGAGGGCCTTATATATCAGCTTAATTATAACTAGCTATAGCCAAGCAACAGAACCCCGATTGTGCTCGCACTTGGACCGTAGTCACGGATGACCCGCTCGGCCGGCGCCAGAGTCCATGATGTCCTCAGATTTGGAAATAACAGCGAAATATGATAATAAAGTAATTCTAGATTCATGGAGCTATTATTATAATATGCCGAGGAGAGTCCCAACAGTTTCCACATTGGAAGGAATGTTCATCACCTTGTCGTTGCGCTGCAGCTCACGGAGCTCATTCAGCACCAAGTCTCTCACAGCCTGCGCATTCTAGAATATTCTAATTTTCAGAATGAACCAACTACTCGTGTACGTGGCACACAATACTCACAATAAATGCTGAGGGCCACACCTCTACCCTTTGGCGACTTTTGGGCATAGGATTGTCCACTCCATACGCCTTTCCTGGGCCCCTCCGCTTGGTGGAGATCCGAGGTGTCCAGCCTGTGGTACAGGAAGTGCTTGCCGCAGGCTTGGGATCCTCAGCTGCAAACTTCAGATGGAGGTGCAAAAAAACAGGTTCTGAGTGTCAGGTGCAAATTGACTGAGTTCCAATCGGGAGTTGTCTCGATCTCTGTGGCACTGGTGCTCCTGGCCTCTAGCTCCTCTTTGTCCTCTGCTGCCAGCTCCTCTTTGTTCTCTGCTGCCAGCTCCTCTTTGTCCTCTGCTGCCAGCTCCTCTTTGTCCTCTGCTGCAAGCTCTTTCCTCCTTTTCCCCTTCCTTTTGGTTTTGCCCTTCGCCCCTGCGATCATGACTTGCCTTTTCTTGCTGACCTTCCTGCTGCGGTCCCGCTGCGTTGCCGTCGCAACAGGATCAAGGTCTTCATCCTGAATCAATGCATCAAAAGTAGAATTGGAAATTGCAGTTCAATCAAGGGACACAGGCACAGAATTGCAGATCAACACACAGAAGAACAGGACGCACAGAAGCCTCCTGGCCCTCGGCCAGGTCAAAGTTCAAGCACCGCTTCACAGGCTCATCCATGGTCACCTGTTCATCCTGCTGTTTCTTGCGCACCTTTCTTCCGCCTTTGGCACGGGGCTCCTGACGCAGGAATTCCTTTTCCTCCTCCTCTTCCTCGCGCAAGGCCTTAGCATCCTGGAGGATATCATTGTCCTCATCATGAGCAAGATTTTCCTCATCCTTCTCCTCCTCTGCTTTCTTTTCTTTCTTTGATTTTTTCTTCGGAGATCTCTTCATTTTTGGCGATGCCTTCGCCTTTGCTTTGCCTTTTGCCTTCGCCTTGCCTTTGGCCTTCGCCGCAGGTTTTGTCTCCTTCTCTTCCTCGCGCACACTCTTGCGCAGGCTTCGTTGGGCCTACAACTGCACATGCATGTGAATGGAACCTGACACATTTAAACTCATGAGTACATATACATGCAGAAATTGCCTTCAGCATATCCGGGTCCAGGGGGTTTTGGAGCTCCAGGTCCTTCAACATTCTTTCGGTCTGCGCCTCCATGGTGTCCATCTTCTCATCACTTGCCAGCGTTGCAGCTTGCATTGGATTCCCGGAGCGAGCCTGCGGTCAACAAGACTTGAAAGCGCACATGCCCACGTGCACCACCCAAAAGCACAGCAAATCATCAATAGGTTATATAGGCCTCAAGAGACTTTGATCCAACCATTTGGACTTCCGTGGCCTGCACACATGCAATACAAGAATTTACAATCAGAGGCCACAGGCACACCCACCTTCGGCAACTCTCTCAATTGTCCACTCATCTGCGAGGGCGCAGAAACCGCCTGTGAAAGGGTTCCAGGAGCACTGCACATGCGATGTACAACTCTGCAACATGTATGCTGCCTCAGTCTGGCTCGGGGCAGGCACCGGCACATCCTTGCATGGAGGAAGAGGGATACAAACATGCACATAAACAGACACAATCCTAGATAATGCAAACGTCATATTATACATTGTCCTTGGATGACTTTGCAGGGCTCTGTCGCTGCTTCCTCTTCTTCGGAGATTTTCTTGGGGAAGCCGCCTGGGATCACACCAATTCAACCAACCCATAATCAAGCTGATCATGGCTCTAGATACAAAGGGCCACGGGCCAGCTAGCTAGGGCATGCTAGGATTCTCACTCCTGCAGCAGCATCCCCGTCAGCTTCTGAGCTCTGCATCCTCAAGGGCTGAGCCTGTCACAGATTTAGAATTTAATTGGTTTCTATTGAACATGTACATGCACGGAGAACTGCACTGGCCTTCTTCAGCTCCGGCTTTACCGTAGGGGGAAGAGTGGTAACCTGATACGTTACAAAGATATGCCAGGCAGGTTGCGCATATTCTTCCCAAGGCCTCACTGTCCTCCAGGCTTGCATCCTTCCCATTTGATCCATCATCTTCATCCTCGCACAATACTTATTATAATCCTAGGGTAATATGAACTCAACAAATGCAAATTCAAACCACATTATGCGCCCACCTCGTCCGGAATGAAAATGGGTTGCTTGTGCGGCACAACGTAGATCACATCATCATCTTCATCAGCGTCGCGCATCATTTCAGGTGTACCTGGCCATTCATGATCATATCAGATAGAAGTTTGAAATTGCCTTGCACATATATGCATGCCACATGGCGGACCTTCCATTTGCAACTGTGTTTCCGCATTGTCCGGCACGAGCTTGGCCTGCTGCGCGGTATTCTCCACATCATCTGCGGACTTCGAAGTGCGCAGCTCCTAGCAGAGGGGCATCATCTATTATGACATGTACATTTTCCCTTCATGGCCTCAACCCCCGAAGCCCTCGTTGCCATAACCAACTCTTTCAGCAGCTGCATGCGTGGGTGGCCGGACCTAGCTAGACAAAGAGAACTAATTTCGCAGTTTGAACTCGACAACATGCATGAAACCACCCAGCCTGGCATCACTGTTGGCAAGGGTGCGACGGTGCACGTAGGCAGCAAGAGCCCGGTGAAGTCCCCCCTCCACCGCAGCCCAGTCCTCTCCAGGAAATTCTATGAACACAAAACATCAACGTGCTAATACGTTATTGAACTTGCATTTGTGTCCTCGATCTCTTTCGGGGAGGCGCGCTTCGAAAGCACTCCATAATAGGGTGCCAAAGCAACCAGCGCCGCCTAGACAGGAGTACATGGACCATGATCTCATGATGACCTCTAGCCCTGGATGAAAATATCATGCAACCTGATCATCTATGCCAGCCTGAGTCTCCTTCTGGGTTGGGATGCTGGGAAACAGGCCCAGGTAGTTCACCAAGAAATAGAAGTTTGTCTCTGACTCTTCCACCTGGTCAGTTGCGAATTATACACATGGGGAGCTACAATATGATATTATTAAACTGTCCAATCCTGCCTCAAATTCAGAAATCGAAGTCTTGTGCACATCGACCAAGCTGAAGTTGACCGGAACCTGAGCATTGGGGGGAGGGCCAGGGCATGCATGGGTAGTGCGACTGAATATGGCATCACAAAACCATAATATGCAAGCGGGCCACCCGTCCCCTTTCCCTGCTTCTTGCCAGCTTTTTAGGGCCGATCCCATTGGCGCGGGATATAGATCTGAAACGATCTTCCACAAACTTGTCATCTCCCAGCTGGCTGTGCGATAAAGCTCCTGCGCAAGACCATAATTTAACTTTGGGTTTTGATACAACTAGCATAGTTCCAGGAAGTGGCCTTCAACAGCAGGATGGTTCGAGGGTTGGGCTTCGACGATGGCATGCTACCAGTCCCTTGCGCCTAGCTAAGGCACCAGTGGAAAATTGAAGCAATAGCCACCCCTGTACGTATGGCAGAACCAGAATATACGTGGATAAAATTTCTTGGAGGGTTGCACGATGCTTACTCTCATGAATCGAAGCTAGATCGTCAGCTTAAAGATACTGAAGCTTGAGCCCGAGGATTGCCGCCTCAACAAGTTCAGCTGATGGATGCACATATGGAGCTTGGTTGCTGAAAAAAAGCCCTGCGCATGGATAAGTAGCCGGGCACGCCCTGATCTGACTCATCATCAGACCATTCATCGATTTTGGATAGCTTCTGATGTTCCGCGAATCCTGGGATGCAACGTATGGGTTGTAGGCGTAGTAAGAACTTAAATTGCACAATTCTACGGTAATAAACTCATTCTGCAGCAAAGTATCTCCTTAAGAGAGCCTTCTTCATCGGCAAGGCCCATCAGAAGCTCGGCAAGCGCTATTACATGGTTATTACCCTAGGTTAGGTTTGGGTCTAGTTTGCCTTTGGAAAGGCTTCCCAAAATTAGGTTTCCCTTTGAACATCATAAGCTTCCCATAAGCAGCTTCTTGGGGTTAATATTATATATGATTGGGGTCCCCCTATTTTGGGAAGTTACCTGCAAGCAGACTCGATAGCTTGTGTAGGGGTTTCCCAAACATGAGGCTTCCCTAATACGGCTTATTGGGGTCTATATTATATGAGGGTCCCCTGTTTTGGGAAACTACCAAGCAGACTCCATAGCCTATGTAGGATCATCCCAAACTTCTTATTGGGCGTCTCCCCATGATATGAATTAGTCAACGTATTATTGGGGTCTATACTATATTCGGATCCCCTGTTTTGTGAAACTACCAAACAGAATCATGTTGCCCTGTACAAGGTGCTAGACTTTCGCATGAGAACTGGCCAATGTGCTTTGGAACAACTCCCACAATCTATGATTTTCCCTTCCATATAACAGATTAAATAGATCTGCTTTCCCCTCTAATTGATATGAAGTCTCAGCATTTCTGAGCCTTGGGAAATCATTGCGAGTAAAGACTGCCGGTTGCGCCAAGCCTAGCAACCTACAGAGTAAACAAGCCGGTTGACTTGCAGGGATATTGTAGCCCCTACAGAGCTTTTGGGAGAGCCGAAGGGGCTGAGCGCCCAAAAGCTGGCAGCCTATAATTTAGGTCTAGGGTTAAGTTTAGGGTTTAGAGGTTTAGGGTTTAAGGGTTCAGGGTTTAAGGGTTCAGGGTTTAAGGGTTTAGGGTTGAGGGTTTAGAGGTAAGAATAGTTGAAGTAGTAAATGCGGGTTTCCAAGAATGCGGGTCCCTATGCGTGGGTCCGCAAAACAAGACTTTGGGGTGTCTGCACGGGGCCCCCTTCTTTGTGAAGCTCCTGCACGAATTCCAGGTACCTTCGATGCCGTGGAGACCTCGGTCCCTAGACCCTCCACCTACCCTCTATATACCCTAAACAGGGACCATCGACTCCTATTTGAAGGATACAGGCAGCGTCCTGATCTGGACAAACAGGGGAGATAGTAAAACACTTGGGATCTCCTCTTGTCTTGCAAGCAAAGTCTCTAGCAGATTCCCCGACCCCAAAACCCCAAGCCGTAAGAACCTCTAAGTACACCATACGCTTATCAACCAAGGGACCCAACCAGGGCAGACCAGCTTAGAACTTCTATAGTCCCCCTTAATTAAGTTGGTAGCATATGGCTGTGGGTATATTCCTAATAAGATCCCCATGTGCTCCATATTCTATCTTCTTAAGGGGGACTATAGGTTCTCTCATTTGAAGGGGAGTTCTTTGGTGGCCTGTACTACTTGGCTGGGTTCCTCCCGCTGGTGCCTTTTTCACTCTTTTTTGTGCTGGTCCCAAGCTACTTCTGAAACTAGGTTATTCTTAAAAGCCGTCTCTTTAAATTCCCGAGTTACTGGAGGTGCAAGTTGTGGTAGTCTGAGAATCTAGAACAGGTCAACAGGCACTTGAGGCATGTCCTGAATCAGTCAGATCTGAGGCCCTACAGCTGAGAGATTAGGGTTTAGAGTTTGGGGTTTAGAGTTTAGGGTTTAGGGTTCCTACACCCTAAGCTCCGTAGACCCTCATTTCCTTCAACTTCTTAATCTAAGCCATAAACTCCCTTAACGCCACAAAGTCCGCAAGCCCCAGGTTTCCGTGAGCTATCCAACGGAGTTGCAGGCGCTGTCCCTAAACGCCCAGTCACCTAAAAGCTGGGTTTTCAAACTTACCCAAAGGGGCCAAGTACCTAATAATCCTATACTTACCCAAAACCTGTACTATAATTACTGTTTCCCAAATCTCAAGTGCCTAATTATTGGGTACATGGACCCTTTGGGTTGTCGTGTTTCATTCATAGGGATGATATGGAGATCGTATAGGGTTTAGGGCGAATAACGGAGAATTGAATGGAAAAGCATGGTTTCTATAGTGGGCGTTGTCAGGGGTACCATGAGCACTTGAAGCCATGGCATAATGGGATCCAACAAGCAGACAGTAATTTTGACAAGCCATCAGATTTTGTGCAGTTGTCCTTCTTAGTCGCTGTACTTGCAGATTAACAGGGGAGCTGGAGTGGATCCCTGTCACTATCCTGGATAATTTTGGTGCAGTTCCTTTGGGTTCTAACTTCTGGCTGTGTATAGGTTCGGGTAAGAAGCAAGCGGTAGAAGTCTACTCGTCTACCCTTCCTGGATTCAATTACTTTCACTCCACAAAGGTTCTCTGTAAAGGTTAGCTGTCGTTTCAAAGCCCCGGTCTTGGGGTTGTAATGGGATAATGGAAAAGAAAATGGAAACTACTATAGTATATTGGAGTTAATGGGATAATGGAAAAGAAAATGGAAGCTACTATAGTATTGGGTTCCATGTTCGTTGAGGAGGGTGCCGCTTTTCCTTTTCGAAAGCATTCCCGGACCTCTAGGATGTGTTGCTCCTGTGGACCAGTCGCCGAGCGGTGCAATGAGGATGAACCATGTTGCGTTTCTGGCACAGCAGCGTAAGGATTTGAAGAGTTGCTTTTCTGCGGAAGGCACGTGGCAACTACATGTAGAATCCTTGAACATGCCCAGAACCCTGCACACACGGTTGGGGTTTAGGGTTTTGGCTGCAGCAGACTCCTTCATGTCATAGGCAGCTTGGCGCACAAATTTCGGAAAAGCGCCGCCAACAGAATCCACATCTCTTATCTGGATTTGTCTGAAATTGAGGAGCTAAGAGCTACACGACCCACAGCATCAACATTCTTCCAGTGCTTTTTCCAGCCCTGCAGTTCTCACCCTTGTTGGCGTGCCCGTGGAGCTTCTGCCGGTCTCTTTGCGAAAAACATTCAATCTGTAAATAATACTCCAAACCCCACATTCCTCAGACAAGTTACTCCAAAGTCCGTAACCTTCAATACTCAGCCCCAGGGCTAGGCCCCCCACGCAGCAACAAGGATACAACAGGAAAGTATAGGGACCGTAGCCAAGATACCATCATTACGTGTTGCTGCCATCGATTGGAGGGGGCTTCACGGCTTAATCTAATATTAAACCATCATTGTTTTCATCATTTCGGTATAATTACTATTATCACTATTGTTGCTGTTACGATTAGTCTTACTTGTTATCTATGACTACTACCGCTACGTCCGTTCAGCCCCCTCTAAAACCCCTGTGTCCATGTCATTTGTCATGTTCTCTTCCATTTGAGCTACAATTGCCCTGTATGAGCTAGTGTCAACCCTTGACAGTGGACATAGAGGTCCCTTTTGTAGTTTAGCATCGTCGCTAATATGGAACCCATGTCCATGGATTACTGTACCTAGGTAACATTGACTGTAGATCGTATACCCATTGCACCCTTGAAGCACTGAAGCGTGCGCAAGACCTCTCCACTGAGCTCCTTCTGCTGAAGAAGGATACACACGCCATGCAGCAGGCACCCTTGGGGTTGGGGTTGAAGTAGGGATTTTTGTTTGGAGTCTACGGTTTAGGGTTTGGGTTTGAGAGTTTAGTGTTTTGGGTTTAGGCACCTGCTTTTTCGAGGGGAACAATCAGGGTTCCCTTTTCGGGGCTCCCCAGATTGAGGAGAACAGTATTTTGGGGGATCCTCATGACGGAAAGTTGCCATACAACTTCCAGGCGACGTACAAAGTACGAAGGTGTCTTGAAGTATATTTCGCCGCAAGCAAGTATACATGGACTCACGGAGTTAGGTACGGTCTTCCATGCATTTTTTTATGTATGGGTTTCGTAGTTTGCCAGTTTTAGCTGAGGGTTTTGTTCTTGGGGTTCTGATGAGCAAGGGCTTGGGTCCAGGGTCAGTTCATTGCTGGAAATGAACTGTAAGGTCCGTGATATTAAAATAAAGCCGAAGAATAAGACATATAAAAGCATGGCCTAAAATACTACCCCTAAATCCTAAACCCCAAACCCCTAAACCCCTAAACCCTAAACCCCTAAACCCTAAACCCCTAAACCCTAAACCCCTAAACCCCTAAAAATGCAGCATGCAACCTCAGCCCTAGGAGGCAAGGTCCAAGGCCTAACACAAGAATGCTGAGCCCCAAAACCCTCAAATAGTTGTTGCTTTTAGGGTTTAGGGGCATAGGGTTTATATGGGTTTATAGGGTTTAGGGGTCAGGGTTTACTGTTACAGTTTCCGCGTATACAATGTAATATAATAGGTTCTCCCAAAACCCTCTGCATATAGGCATGGGGTGACTAGGCTGCCCTGTCTGTTTTCAGAACAAACAGTATGTGAAGGACACATCCCTGAGCTTTGCCACCGCCCTAATGGAGGAGAACAACGAGGCCATGCCGGAAAGTGGGTTAACCCCTAAACCCTAAACCCTCAAGGGTTTAGGGTTTTGGGGGCTTAGGCGCTCGGAGGGACAAGAGTCTGCTAGAGTTTTGGGATTGATGCGGGAGTTTCTCAAGTCAGGTTCCTTGGGGGAGCCCAAGGATATGAAATGAGCCATGGTCTAAACTCCTTGAAGGAGGTTATATAGGGGAGTATATAGGGGACTACTATAGGGGCTATTAAGGGGGATTCTAGGAGTTTGGATTATGGTTCAAATGAATATGGAGGTTACGAGGTTCATTGTGCATATTGGTCGTTGTAAACCCTCCCATCTACCTTTTTGTTTTCTCCAGCAGCATGCACTGCATGGGTTCATAGCCAAAAACTATGAACTTCTTAACATTCGGAACATCAATACATGACATTTTTGTACATGCAGCAAGAGCACAACTGCAAAGTAGCTTAGATTGAAAATTGCCAGGTGGGACGTTACACTTTAGCACTTGACATTCCTATGAAGTCAGCTTGAAGATCCATGTTTCGCCACAGTTGTTGGAGAAGACAGCAAAGCACGATGGGCTTGTGATTAACAAAAAAATTGCTGGTTCGCTAAGGCTTGGGTTTTAGGGTGTAGGGAAGGGGGAGTCCAAACCACAACAAGAATACAAAATCAACAACAAAGAAATACCTCCCCGACTAATTATACAATCTTCATATGGTATGGTATAGAGGTCAGGGTGCTGGATTGACAGATTTGTGCTTAGGATCTAAGAGTCTCAACGGTCATCATGCGGATCTTGCTGTAATGCTGAGAACCAGTACCTCAAGGCCTATAGCCCTAAGCCTAGAGGAGGAGTTGTCAGAATTGTGGTTGGCCCTATGTATGTATTTTACGTCTGCCCCAAACTCAAGATGGAAACAGGGGTTATTCGGGGTTTGCGGGGGCGCAGAATGCCTGATTTCAGTTTGAGGTAGCCTATCCAATGGCTATTCATGGAATCCAGGAGCATAAGATTGGCAATTGTTCAGGCCCTACATTACTAGGAGGGTCGTGTGTACAGTTCAACCTTGTCAGGCGCAGATGCACGGTAAAGCGAGAGGTCCAATTTGCGTATCTAGAACACCTTAGAACGAACCATAACCACCCTAGTCCTTGCGTATCTGTACGTACTCCATATAGCTTCTGCATGGCTCTTCTAACTTCTAACGCTAGCCGCAGCTATACTTATTGGACCTCCTTGCTGGCTTGGGGTTTTACATCTGGTGGTGTCTTCGTTTGCGGATCTGTGGGGATCTTGACATGACACGTCATTGAATTGTCTTAGGTGACGGGGAAGATAGACAAAGACCGCAGGATATTAAAAGAGACAGCCAACCGGATGAATCTAGCATGGTTTTGAGGAATGTGGTTTTGGGATGTCTAGCATTCAGGGTGAGCATTGTATGACAAGATTTCACAACAAGCATTGTAACACAAGAGCAAGCAATAACAAGATGACCCCAAACCCTTACAGTAACTTTAGACCCCAAACCCCAGTTTGTTGAAGTCGTTCGGGATTCCGAAGTTTATTAGTGCGCCTGTCCGATTCGGGACGGAAAGTTTGCTGTTCTCCGGGTAACTCTTTCAAGAAAGCCTCATCGGCAGTGCCGGAAGTCCGCTTAGAAACTGCTGCCCATGCTTACCCAGAGCGTCCATATACCCAATAATTAGGTACTTGGGACTTGGGTTATTAGTAACTTTAGTACAGGTTTACTCTAAATCCCTATATTCCCACTGTTTCCATTTCATTTTCCATTTTCCTTTCCATTTGATTCTTCATCATTGGGGGGATAATATCCCTATA
Source organism: Symbiodinium pilosum (assembly GCA_905231905.1). Classification (NCBI taxonomy): domain Eukaryota; class Dinophyceae; order Suessiales; family Symbiodiniaceae; genus Symbiodinium; species Symbiodinium pilosum. Next base: position 28,407 of record CAJNIZ010019025.1, read on the forward strand.
TCACCCCGAAACCCAGTCATTATCATTATTAGGGTTTAGGCCTCAGGGTGGGTTACTGAACCTAGGAATTTCATCAGCCCGACTAGGTTTGAGAAAGGGCCTGGGGCTACATGAGCCATAGTCTGAACTCCTTAAAGGGGATTATGTAGGGGAATATGTAAGGAAGTCTTGTAGGGGTTATTAAGGAGGACACCTGGAGTTCGGACTAGCTCTCATGGAAGAAGTCCTCCGCAATCGCCGCCAATGAAACTAGCAGGAATGCAACCTTTGCTGCTTTGAGCCTGGAAGCCCGCAGACACACCACAACACAGGGGCCTAAACGTGTACCAAACCATGGTTTAGAGTTCCCTTTATGAATATGGTATAGGCTACCTCAAACAGATGTCAACGCGATGTTGGGAATCATTCAGGTCAGTCACTTCCGAGCACCGAGCTCTCCAAACTTGCCCTAAGCCCTCAACCTCAAACTCTAAACCCTGGACCTTAAGCCTTTAAATCCTAAACGCTAAACCCCAAATCCTAAACCCTAAAGCTCTAAGCTTTAACAAAAAGCTGTGTTACAGGACCTGCTGGGCAAGCTTGGAGCTTGGAACAATTCAAAACCCCAGGGGGTCTCCGCCAGGTTTCAGATCTAGGGTGTAGGGTTGAGGCTTCAGGGCTTTGGGTTTAGGGCTTTGGGGTTAAAGTTTGGAACATGGAAGCAGGATGAGGTTGACCCACTTTCATTCTGTTCTGCTCCTTTTTTGGGGAACTGTTCAAAACCTCTGGCCTTACTGTTCTCGCGGACTCCGCAGGACAAAGCATTTGGGCTGGCCAGAGTGTAAGACCAGCTAGTTGAACAATCTTCCTTAGGTGATGTCCCTAACCGGATCTAACTTATAGCCATATTGTGTACGTGTAGTTTATCCCCCCTGCTAATCAGCAGCACGCACGTCAGAAACCCTAAAACCCTGATCCCTAATGGTAAACCTAAACCCGTAAGACTATATCCCTGAACTCTAAACCCTAATGCATATTAAACCTGAACCCACAAGCCTGTAACCCCAAACCCTGAACCCTCATGCGGTAAACCTAAACCCGTCAGCCTCTAGTTAACCCTAAACCCTGAAGCCTCTGGTTAACCCTAAACACTGATACCGAATGCATGGTAAACCTTAACCCATAAGCCTCTGACCCTAAACGCACCCTATTGCATGATAAACCTCAATCGCAAAGCCTCTGACCCTAAACCCTAGAACCTATGCATGGTTAACCTAAACCCGTAAGCCTGTAACCTTAAGCCTGGATAGCTAACGCATGGTAAACCTGAACACGTAAGCCCCTAACCCAAAACACTAAACCCTGCTGCCTAAACCCGAAGGCCTCTAACCTAAACCCGAAAGGCTAACGCATGGTAAAACTAAACCCGCAAGCCTATAACCCTAAAGTCTCATGCATGCTAAACCTAAACCCGTAAGCCTCTAACCCAAAACCCTAAACCCTCTTTCATGATGAACCCAAACCCGTAAGCCGCTAACCCTATAACCCTAAAGCCTAGAACCCTAAACCCCATGACCCTGTAACGCTAAACCGCCATCTGTTGAGATGTCCTCATCTCTCTAGTTAATCAATGCTCCACGGGTTCTAATGCTTAACTGTCTCGGGCCTCCAAAACTGCGAACTCCTCCTGCCCTACGCTTACTGGGGGTTAGTAGGGAGTAAGGGCGTGTGTGTTCATGTGTATATGTATAGAGATATGTATATATATAGAGAGAGAGAGAGAGAGGGAGAGGAGGCTTAGAAGTTTAGGATTAGGAGGGAAGCACGGATTCTACTATATACTCGTAGGGTTATCGAGGATTATATTCCCTTATACCCTACTGACCACCAGTAAGCTAAGAGTCAAAGTAGTCAAGATTCGGATACTTGGGATCTTTCTAATATTTTTTTTGTAAAAGTATATGACCATTGCTGACTTGGAACATTGAGGTTGCTTTTGTAGCCGCAGCCCCTTGATGAGAAGCAGGCGGAATCAGGGATCGTGAGCAAGAATCAGAATCCCAGTGATATGGTAAATAGTCCCGACCAGGCCGTGCCTTCTGAAATCCTTTGGAAACCCTTGTACTTCTACCTTTCCACCCCTAGCCCAGAACCCTAAACCTTACTCCACGCACAGAAATGCTTATTCCACAAGTCGTATAAGCCAATCTTTAATGCCAGAGACAGGAGCGAAACTGAATTGCTAAATCCCACTCTGGGTTTAAGGTTTGGGTTTAGGCTTGGGGGTTTAGGGTTTAGGGTTTGGGAGTAAGCCCTCAGCGCTATAAATGCAGTAGAATCCTTACATGAGCCATAGTCTAAACTCCTAGCATCCCCCTTAGTAACCCTGATAATATTCCCCTATATAATCCCCCTCTTAAGGAGTTTAGACCCTAAACCCTAAACCCCAAACCCTAAACCCTAAATCCTCTATAATCCCCTATATATAACCCCCCTTTAAGGAGTTTAGACTGTAGCTCACATGATGACAAGATAGGATTCTAAGACCCCCGTAATAGTGGTATAATAAGAATATAAGGGGACCCTAATATAATCCTTATTCTCCCTTATAGTCACTATTACTGGGTGGGGAGACCCCGCAAACCCCTAAACCCTAAACCCTAAACGCCTAACGCTAAACCCTTAACCCTTAAACCTAAACCCTAAACCCTTAAACCCTAAACCCTAAAAGATAGGATTGTAAGACCCCCAGGTATCGCCAGGAGCTGGAAGCCGAGACTCATCGCTGCTGCCTCAGAGGGTACCTGTAACCCGGTTTAGGGGTTTAGGGGTTTAGGGTTTAGGGGTTTAGGGTTTAGGGTTTACTCGTACCCATCACCCCCTCATTCGCAGGTATGCCCATAAAACTGTCAGGCATTGGGGCTAATATCCCTGAACCCTGGAGGGTATAACCCATATGGTGGATATTAAACATCTTGCATGACCTCAAAAACCTGATACCTCTGGAACTATGGTATCATACGGTACTAAGGTCATGCACATTTTTAGTATCAACGGCATCAGTATGGCAGGTACTTAGTGTTTGAGGGAAGGATCGAGGCTCTGCAGCTGCGGCTTGCGATTTGGAAGTCCTGGCTGCGGGTGGAGGGAACTCTTGCACCACCCCCACATATACTGCGGCCTAAAGTTTCGCGTTTAGGGTTTAGGGTATTTAGTGACATTAATAGGTGATTCGAAAAGAGACCATAATTTTGATAGGGAAGTGGGGTATATTCAGGATCCTATGTGGTGCAAGATGTCCTCCAGCCTAAACCCTGAGCCCTAAACCCTAAGCCCTAAACCCTAAACCCTAAGCCCTAAACCCTAAACCCTAAATCTTTGACTGGCGAGATTCTTGATTGAAGTTGGAGGCCTTAGGACAGTCCTGGACCCCTCATGTCCTTGAGTCTAGGGTTTAGAGTTTGGGGCTTAGGGTTTAGGGGGCTTAGGGTTTAGGGTTTTTGGGCTTAGGGTTGCGGGTTATACATCCCAGTTGGGGATAATTACTGCTGAGGTAGAGTTTACCTGCTACTGACAATATACGGTTCTAAGTTTTCATGATAGTATTGGCACATATCCGAGCATCCCCATATCATCCCCAACCCCACATATGGAGCCTAATAACCTGCGTCTGGCAGAATATGCCCCAAAAGCCCTAGCCTTACTGGACCTAAACCTCACCTCCTTGAACCCTAAACCTAAACCCTGAACTTTGAAACCTAAACCCCAAACCTGAACCCTACACCCCAAACCTTAGACCCTAAACCTTGAACCCTCAACCTTGAACTCTAAACCTAAACTCGAAACCTTGCACCTAAGCCTTCAACCCTAAAACTTAACCCTAAAGCTTAAACCCTAAACCTAGACCTTCAACCCCAAACCTTGAACCCTCAACCCTGCAGTACTTGTATCGAAGGAAGCCAAGAGCTTGATCGGCAAATTGCTGCCCAGAAGGCACGTTTCATGTCGCCTATATGAGCTATAGCCCAGACTCCTTAAAGGGGGTTATATAGGAGATTATATTGGGGACCATCATAGGGCATATCAAGGGGGGACTAGGAGTTTAGACTATTGCCTATATGGTTCGGATACTGCCCCCCCACCCAATAGCAGTTGGGCAAGAAATGTAGGAGGATTATGTGAAGCCCTTCACATGGGCAAACCTCAGGTTGTTTTTGTGCGGTTCCTGTGGCACAGGAAGGGCAACATTTTTTTGGCTGCTATACAGGAGGGAGAATGCCTGTTTGTTGAGAGGCTCCGGCTCGAATGCTTTTTTCTCGTTTATCTTCTGGGGAGCAAGGATGGTTTATTCAGGGTTTGCTAGATGGTTTTTTTGGTTCACAGCTTCTTCCTTTAGCTGTGGTGGTTCGCGCCCACCTTCTCCGAGTCATGGATGAAGAGCCCTCGAGCGCTCTTTTCCTTCTTTACAACATGCTTGGGGGATTTAGAGCAGTGTGACTTCGTATCAGAGCACCGGTGATGAGGCTGTCAGTGCTTCAGGCTGTCAGTGCTTCTGGAGAGAGAGTACGAGCCATTTCCTACTGACAACTCTTCTGTATACTCAGCGCTATCCCCGGACAGATGGTCTGGGATGCTTTCTCCAAAGCCTTTGTCATTCACCCTAATTCCTAAACCCTAAACCCCGGGATCTGGGAATGGCGACATTTGCGGACTCCTTCCTGGAGCAGAAAGGGCCTCGATGCATGAGCCTGTAGAGGCTTTGGGCTGCCCGCGTCAGATAGCTCAAGGCACAGCTTCCCTTGGAGTGATCATCCGAGGGGAGCCATACCAACGTCCCAAAGCCCAAATATGTGTGACAGCGTAACATGCTTGAATGTTTCGGTTTTGTGTTGAGATGCTGGTGTGTATATAAGGCGCAGAATGATTCCCCAAGGCAAAGTCCACTGTTGACCCAGGGCACCGAGCCCCCCAAAAAGGGGGCACCATCCAAAGGACAGTCAATCCAAGCCAGCTGAAGGAGTTTAGGGTTTAGGGTTTGTTCCCCTGGGATGAGGGAGGGGTCCTTTTAGTTAAGGGGGACCCATATAGGGGGGCGGGGGGGTGATCAAGATTTTCGGGGTAAGACTACCCAGGGTTCCCTCAGGTTTTCCAAGATGGGGTTTAATGTAGTCCCTAATGTATTCCCTAATGAGGAACCATGACAGCGTGCTGAATTCTATGCACAATCATGTCTGTAGCTCATAAAACCAGGCTATACTAAAAAGGTGCTTCCTTTTATTACCAAGTTCTTGAGGATCCTACACCCGAAGCTACTGGGGCTTAGTAGGGCAAAACAGTGTATTTCTTACAGGGACGAAGTGCAGGAATTTCATCCCTTTATTCCTTTATTCCCTACTAGCCCCGAGCCACCAGTAGGCCAAACCCTGAAGAAGACTGGGTTGCTGTCAAGGAACTTAAATATAGTTACTATATTGGGGAAACCCTATTATTTACTATATATACCCATTATGGTAACTTAATTTAAGTTCCTTAACAGCAACCCAGAAGATGCTTTGGCTCTGCTTTGGAGGAGATGCAGAGAGTGCTCTCGCAGCAGCCGAAGCCTTGAATTTAAGGGCTTCAAGGGTGCGTTTGGGGTTCGGGGTTTTGGGGTTTAGGGTTTATTCGGGTTTAGGGTCTGGGGTTTAGGGTTTATTCGTGTTCAGGGTCTGGGGTTTAGGGTTCATTCGGGTGTAGGGTCTGAGGGTTAGGGTTTAGGGTTTGGGGAGTGAGGGTTTTGGGGACTGGGGCCCAGGGTTCAGGGTGGTTTGGGGAGCAAGCTCTGTGTTTTTTTCTGCAGGACGGTTCCTTGGATTAACCTCCTCTGTTTCTGCGAGTGGTGGCTCCCAGAGACCCCTAAACCCCTAGACCCTAAACCCCAAACGCTAAACCCTAACCCTCGTCATCTTACGTGAGCATTTATGCAAGGGATAGGAGTGTGGAAGGGACTAGTTGGAAAAACGACCTGGTCTAAAATCTTCGTATCCCCCCTTAAGAACCCCTATAATACTCCCCAATAAAACTCCCTATATCACCCCCTTTAAGGAGTTCAGACCCTAAACCCCTATGTATTCCCCCTTTAAAGAGTTTAGACTAGCTCAAATGCAGGGTAGGGGGGGTGGGGCAGTAGAGCGGCCGAAGCTAGACATGGTGGGAGGACTAGGACAGAAAGCCGGTCTGTGTATATGGAGTTTTAGGGTGTAGGACTTTTCATTTAGGGTTTAGGGTTTAGGATATTCCATTTAGGGTTTTGGATTTTCCATTTAGGGTTTAGGATTTAGGGTTTAGGGTTTAGGATTTTCCATTTAGGGCTTAGGATTTAGGTTTTAGGGTTTTGGATATAGGTTTCAGGGTTTAGGATTTCCCATTTAGGGTTTAGGCTTTAGGGTTTAGGATTTAAGGTTTAGCATATGTACCATAATCTAAACTCCTTAGAGGTGGTCATTTCGGGGATTATGTAGGGGAGTATTATAGGGGTTATTAGGGGGGGATACCAGGAGTTTAGTCTGTGGCTCATACGGGGTTTAGGGTTCAGGATTAAGAAATTCCTCCTTTGTGGTATGAGGGATCCTATCTATAGATAACCCTAAACCCTAAACCCCAAAGCCCAAACCACAAAACCTTAAACCCCAAAACCCAAAACCCCAAAACCCTACACCCCAAAACCCTAAACCCTAAAACCCTGAACCAAAACCCCTAAACCCTAAACCAATTTGGAGGTCCTTGAAGTACCGCCCAATGGTGTTCAAAGGGCAGAGCTGAAGGGAAGAGCCCACCTAAACCCCCAAAGTAGGTAAAATAATGGCCCAAATCCCCTAAATATAGCCCAAGAGGCCCTTTGGGGGTCCAGGTAGAGCTTTCAGAGTTGGCTTCAGGCTGAAGATCCTACTTGAAGGATCAGGGCTTAGGCATTAGGGATTAGGGTAGTTAGAAGAAGTATGTTTATAAATATCATAACCAGCTTTCAAGTGATGATAGCAATTACCTCCATGATAATCCCACTGCTTGCTGCCCAGGAACTGCCCGAAATCGTACTTCTGCTGAAAGCCTGAACTCAAACCGTAGTTTCCATAACGCGGATCGCAATATAGACCCCAAAACATTATAATCCTTTTTATGGGCCCCATAGAACAGTTACCCCTGATTTCGCCCCAAATTGCATTTGCATCAAGACTCGCGCGCTGTTCAGGCGGGGACCCTTACCCCAGGTACAATTCTCAGACTTTCAGGCCAGATGCTGACAATATTTGTATACTTGGATCCCAAGGGTCATGCTGAGACTTACCTGGCCTTTTGGTGCACCCTTGTCCTCCTACTCTAAACCCCCAAACATACCTCAATCTCCTCCACTGCGAATTCCCATGGAAAGCCCCTAACCCCTAAACCCGAAAGACTCATAAATCGCGCGATTGAGGCAAATGAGACCAAAACTGTCCTCTGTGGCACAGGCTCCTTTTGGGTGCAAGCTGCGAAATACTTTCTCTAGGTACACCAGTAGTGCACCTCTTTCTTTTTTTTGGGTGGTCTCCCTAATTATTGGACATTAGCAAAAAGGGCACTTTGCATAGACCAGTACCAGGGGCACAGTTCATCATGATATCGAAGACCGGTTTGAGGTTGCAAGGCTTCATGCGGATTGCGCAATTTTTTGTCGTGGACATGAAACACCTCATCCATCTGACTTTGCAGCTTCCCAAACCCCAAACCCTTTGAAACCGTAGGTGGAGGTGGGGTGTGACATCAGTAGACGCCTTGCAGAGATTCCGGCTTCAGCCTCATGATCTTGAGTAGGATGTCCGTTTCGCTTTTTTACGTTTCGCGCTTTGGTGGACGTATATCGGGCTCCGCAGCAAAATTAGTGAGTGTAAAACTTCAAGTCCGATACTGAATCTCTTATATACTTCCAGATATGCTTTCGGGTTCGGACATAGGATTCAAGATGCACGCGATCAGCCAGTATGGTCTACTTCCCCTCATATGCTACCTGTAGCGCTTTATTTGGGGTAGCTAGGCTTTCCGGGGCAGGAACAATGCCTGCTCAAGGGATGAATGCCAGTTCCGTTCTGACTTGGTCCTTCGTGTTGACTTGTGCGAAAGTATTCTCACTTAGAGTTTTCTAAAGAGGCGGAAAAGGGCTATGGGGGTTCCTATTCATAACTCTAGCGAGATGATCTCCAGAGATTCTCAAGGCATGGCATGGTTGCTTTCGAAGTCTATCTGTGATGCATATGACAATGTATTGGCTATTTCCTAACCCCTCAACCGTAAACCCTAAGAGCAAGGTGGGCACGGGCATCTGTTCCATACTCCGATCCTTAGGATAGGGATCAGCCAGCAGTTTCTCGTTCCATACAACCTGGTTCCATACCCTCACCTGTAACCCGGAATGGGTTATACTTACTACTTAGGGTGTAATTACTACTAAGCTGTAGGCAGTTGATTAGGGTTCTATACCAGCATAAGCTTGAAGGGTCTGGGGATCAAAGTGTGAGCTTGAGGCAGAGCTGACCTCACAGTCTTCCAATTGCTGGTACGAGCAGCCCCCGGAGTAGGCCCCCCTAATACTGGGCATTGGCGCCTAAACCATAAACCCTAAACCCTAAGTGCACATTGATATTGCTGTTGTTATAGGGGAGGGCTTTCAGAGCAACACGGCTCAAGACGAGCAAAGATGCATCAATGTGCGCGCATGACCGTTAGAGTCATCGTAAAGACGGTATCAACGAAGCGCAAAAGGGCTTAAACCTCATTTCCTCGCAACCCCTTACATTTCCTCAAGGGTTCGTGAACAGCCATGTGTGTACATACTTGGGGCCCTATAAGTGATGAAAGCGGAACCCCTTCAAAGCCGATGTATACACCGTTTACCAACATTGAGCCATAGTCTAAACTCCTAGTATCCCCCTTCATAAGCCCTATATAGTAGTACCCTACATAAACCCTTATATAGCACCCTTTGAGGAGTTTGGATTTTGGGTCACATAGACCCTTTGGACCCCTTCCCCCCCTAAACCCTAAACCCTAAACAACGCCTGGCTCCAAAAGGCGGCCCGCCTTATGCAAGACCTGGGAGGAGATACGGCGAAGGCAGTATTAGGGTGGAGGGTTTAGGGTTTAGGGTTTACGGTTTAGGGGGATTTTAGATTTTGGGAAAAGGGTGTGGGGTTTAGGGTTTCGGATGTAGGGTGTAGGGTTAGGTTTGGGGATTAGGGTTTAGGGGTTGGGGGATCATGCGGGTTTGTTGTTTCAGGGATCAGCCGGGTTTTGGGGCAATGCCTGGGATGTGAGACTGTTAGGATGGCTCTAGGTCTTACCTAGACCTCTACAACCTACCCCTTCAATTTAGGGTCAACGGTTATATATATATATAGTTGGGTATCCTAAAAAAAGCGGTAGAGTATAGGGGTCTAGGGAACACCAGCTATCTACAGTTTAGTCGCAGCTACCCTCTAACTAGTAGATATGGCGCAGAAGACTGTGGGTAATTGGGGTTTGCGGACTAAACCTTAACCCTAAACCCGATATAGTAGTTTCCATTTTTCTTTTCCGTTATTACTAAGATCCAGAGGTTCCAAAACTGCCGACATGGGATTGGCGAGGCTTTTGCTCATGAAGCACAGTTTCGTGGTGTCCTTGACGGGTGTAGATGGACGTCCTGGGAAATTCTAGGCAGATGTTCCCAAACATGTGGAGTCTTTTTTGGGGTAGTTCATGGCTAAAAAGACGGCAGATGGCTTTTCTGGTTCGGTCGCTCAAATCCGAAGGTTGGGGGGCTTTGGTCAACGCATTTCTAGAAGAAATGAAGAATACAGCTAAAGTATAGTAGTAGACTCCCAAAGCCAAACCGTATTGGCATTTTTTATGCCCTACATTACAATCCTAGATTAAATCCCTTCATACTGCCATTCCAGTCTCCCCCATTGTATTCACCTCCGCCCAAGAATCACCTCCCCCCCACCTCCCGCAATTCAAAGGTTAGGACTTATAGTCACCCTTAAGTTGGCTTTGGATATATTGAATTCGATCCCCACCTACCCCATATTCTATCTACTTAAGGGGGACTATAGGTTTTACGATACCCTCCTGATATATGATGGTACCATATTGGAGGTAGTTCTTCTTAGGGGAGGGGGGGGGTTATTCTTAGGGAGAGCAGGTTACTTTCCTAAACCCCCAACCCCAACAAAACAAAAGAGCCGACGTTCTGAATCTCAGAAAGCTCAGGTTCCCTTTCTTGTTGAGGCTTCAGGGGGTTAGGGTTAAGGGTATAGGTTATATGAAGTAGATTTGTTTGTTACAGGGCTTTGGTGAGTGTGTATAGGCTTCCCTTAATGTTGGGGAGTAAAAATTTGTGTGTGTATATATATATATATACATATCTCTCTCTCTCTCTCTCTTTCTCTCTCTCTCTCTCTTTTATATTTGGCTTCAAATTTGGGGGCCATGGTCTTTACTTTGCCAATGATCATGAGCTGGGTCAGTTTCACCATGAACAAAGACCATGAGTTATGTTAGGGATATGGCGACAGCAATGAAGAAGCGAATGGCAGATAATATGAAAATGCAATGGAGCGGGGATTGTATAGGGCTTGAAGGGCCACGTAGGGAGAGCCCATGTCATCATCCGGGGTCTCTGAATTCTAGATGACCGTTCCGGATAACACATGGTTAGTGTGGTGTAATGCAGTATCCCTTCAGTGCCTAGCGTTGAGGAATCATCTACTGTTTGGCTTGCGTCGCCTGCCTACACTAATCAGCAACCCACATTAAACATCAGGGTATATTGCTACCTCCCAAAATGAGTCCTCATATATTGCTAGGTTCCACCTGCAGCCCATGCAATGCCACACATTTCCTTTGGAATCCTCTGAAGCATGCCAAAACGTTTTATTATTCTTACGCCTGGGAGATTGTACAGGTTTCAGATAGTAGTTTCCGTTGTCTTGTTCAGTATTATTTCTATTTCTATTGCTGTTATATGACTATTACAGTTACTATCACGATTACTATTACTATCACTGTTACTGTTACTATTACTCCTTCATTTTCTGCTAGCCAGAAATAAGTGAACTCCCAGAGCTCTCTCCCAGGCTGCGCGCAAGTCGCTCAACGTGGAGCAGGTGCTTTCAAGTGTTAGTTGCGATAAGGCGGTTTCCAAAAGTGAGGCGGCCCTTTGGGAATACCTAATATGTCGGGATCTATCTTTGGGCCCCGCTTCATGAGAAACCCCATTTCTTCGACGGGCGTGCACCAAGACAAGAGGAAGACTGTAGGCTTCAAGCTTTACTGCTGAGGGTTCGTGTAGTGCAAGAATTCCACTTGTGCTTTTGAAGCAGTATCGTGAGGTGTATTGGCGCGCACGGAGCAGTACTTGTCATACTTGCGAAGCTCACCCTAAACTTTGAAACTTTGAAACCCTAATCCCCAAACCCTATAAGCCCCAAACCCAAATCGAACTTGTTGGATTCTTCTTTGGCATCGCAGCTGGGAAAGCCAACGCTTCCTGCTGCCTCCCTGGCAAATGGAAAAGCTGGAAGAAGGACATCTGACACTCGAAGCCTTCTGGGACCTTCCACATGGATCTCTGCTGATTCAGTTAGTGGCAGTAAATTAGACCGAGACCGTACCCTCATAAACGCCAAGGCGTATATGTGTATGTGTCTGTGGATACAGTATCTATATAGATATGTAGAGCTACCCAAATGCTAGCCTTTCAATGCAATTCTAGTACCTCTGTTCCACATTGGAGTGATGGGCATGCAACAGCCTCATCACTGACTTTGAACCACAAACCATGTCCTAAACCCTTGACCCTACATCTTGAATCTTGAATCCACTACCCGAAATCCCAAAGCCGTGTGCAAGAGCACGAGCTTCCGTCTGCGTAGGTTCTTGGGGCGGATGAGCTAACGGAGGCCGATCGTGAGGTTTTGATGCGACTCTGATTATCAGGAGTCTTCTCAACCAGAAAAACAGGGTGCACACATGCAATTCCTTAGAAGGGCTTGGCTGTAAGATTGTAGAATCGTAGAATTGCTGGTGTGCATCTGATTTTGACAAGATAGAGGCAAGAAACGGTCTCGAGTGATTTCCAGCGCCAAAAGCACAACAGTGTTTTGAATGATCTAGATTCCAAAAGCCGAACTCATTTCTTCCACGCCACGATTATGACTAGTACTACTTATTATCAGCTTTATTTTCGCCATGTCTAGCTTTATCTTTATGAGTGCTCTTACATAGCATTGGTATTGCACTTATTCTTAGCATTTGCTTACTCGCAAGAAACTGCTATCACATTAGTACTAGTGACACTACTACTGTTGGTGGTCGCAACAGTTGCTCTTACCTTATACAGTTATCACTTTTGCTATTTCTATTGCGAAAAGGGCGTATGAGGTGCTGGCTCTAACGTGGACACACGTCAGGATATTCATGCGGGGGAGTTCATAGAACGGGGGCCCCAATATGGACCCAAAACTCGTAAAATTCTATCTCACCCCCCTCCCCCCCAACGTTTGAATCTAGAAGCCCCCATATTGTGCTTTTTATCATGGGCTGCAATCGCAAGTAGTTGGCCGTCGTGTCTGAAGGGCCTGGGTCTGGCCTCGGAAAGCGGCATAAGGCATAAGAGGGATGATCACAGGCGCATATGAGTAGCATGCTAAGCTCCTTGAAGGCGGTTATATAGCGGAGTCTCTAGGTGAGTATGCATTCTAGGGGTGAGTAAGGGGGATACTAGGAATTTAGACCATGGTTCGTATGAGTAGCATTTTATTTGGGGGCTGTCCAGTCCCCAAGGTAGAGCAAGCTGATGGAGTTATGTCCTCTTTTTGGGGTGTAGTGCAGTATTTTTCATGATGAATATGAGCTGTGTTCAGCCACCAACGAAGACTGTCTATATGTAGCCTATATGCATGTTGTGACTAGCACACAAGTCTGGTCCGAAACAAAAAAGGGGACCCAAGTGATTTCCAAAACCGAGGCCCAGATCTGTCAGCCCCCGTAAATGCCAAAACAAATAATGGTTATTCATGCAGGTTCAGCGCAGGATTCATTTCTGGTTAATTCATCTAATGAGGAGAGTATACCCTCCCGGAAACTAAGATGGAAACCCAAAAAACCCTAAACCCTAAACCCCTAAGACCCTACTGTAAACCCTAAACCGCCCTATACAGATGACAGGCCTTTTAAAAGGGTGCTATATAAGCTATGATCTAAGCTCCTTAAATGGGGATTATATGGGGGATTACTACAGGGGCTATTCAGGGGGATACTAGGAGTTTAGACAATGGCTTTTATGAGTTTCCTGTTTAGTTTTGGGAGTGTATCATGTTTCTGGCCTCCTGCTGCAGAGCATACCACTAGGTGGGGGTTTCCCAAAGTTAGGAGCCCCTTTGGGCTATAGATTATATGACGGCACCTAATATTTAGGAGTACCAAAACGAAACCCTAATTTTGGGAACCACCTACGTGCATGAGGAGGTCTGACGATAGCCCAACCCCCAGCTTCTCGTCTAACAAGGACCTTTTTGCTTATTAGAACCCATCGGCCAATGTGAGTCCCCGTGCGGTTATCCGCCGTATCTTTAAGATTCCCTCTTAGGAGGACCCCCCACCCTGTAATAGTGGCATAGTAGGAATTTAAGAGGACCCTAATATAACCATCATTATCCCTTATAGTCACTATTACAGGGTGGGGGGTCCGCCTAAATTCCCTCATTTCTTCTCCGTGGCCGGTTTACCCCGAGCATTGTCTAACCTAGACCACGAACTGCAACTGTTCTGCGCCAGCTTGAAGCCTGAAACTGTGAGCCGCGCGCGCTGATATGGGGGTTTCCAAAATTAGGGGTGGCCTTTTAGGGGTCCCAATAATGAGGATTATAGTATTTTGGGGTCTATATTGGGGTCCCCTTGTTTTGGGAAACTACCATATAGGCTTGTCTTGGCATGGTTTAGGGTTTGGGGTGTTTAGGGTTTAGGGTTTTTAGGGATCATAGGGCAACGAGTTACTTGGATGGGACGCGACTACCGTCTTTCAGGTATGGTACTCGCAATGCGCAACCTTCCCCGAAATCCCATGCTCACTATTCTACATGGCCTTCAACACGACTGCTACAACAATCTGCTACTTCCTGTAGATGTATGTCTTTAAGGTTAGGTTCAAGGCTATAATCCTGGGTACTTGATATCTAGGTGGGGTTCTGCAGCAGGTGATTGGCCTTGCAGACCGTGCTATGCGTGAGCGAGGGTACAAGGTACCTGTGAGGGAAGACGGGTTTTAGGATTTAGGGTTTTAGGGTAAAGGCGTTTAGGGTTTAAGGGTGTAAGGGTTTAGGTTTTAAGGGTTTAGGGTTTAAGTATTTAGGGATTACGCGTGGGGTTCAGGGCTTACCGCTCTGCTGAGGATAGTCCGAAACCACTCAGATATTTAAAAACTCGGAGGACAATCAATTCACGGTCCCTGTGAAGTCTTGGGAAGCACATGCCTGAAATCAATCCTAGTTTGTTTTGAGATGGTGTTTTTCTTTTGTTTTGTGTTTTTATTAACTAGTGATGGGCTGGTGCGACGTCTCAGTCAGCGGCTGATTGCTTTTCCAGGTGCTCTTGAAACAGAAGGCAAAGTCTGGTAGAGTCCTGATTAAATTCCCACATTAGCCCCTATATACCTGAAGTTTAAGCTACCGGCCATTTGTGGAATTAGAGGCACACTTACATGACAAGCGCTATGAACCGTATTTCATGGACCTCAATCTCAAACCCCTGAACGCTACCTTTCCAACAGATACCAGAAGAATAATAGTAATAGCCCACATATCCATCAGGGACATTATCGTTAGTTTTTGGGTGGTCCAGAAACACCTAAAACCCTTAGCCCAAGTCACCTTCCTCAACCTTCAGCCTTTTCTGAGCCCGCATTGCCTGCATGTCCAACTGTTGTGCCTGTGTCTTGAAAGAACCCAGGACCTTCAAGATCGATTCCGGAATCTGTTTTTTGGGGGTTGTCCATTGCAACGTGGACTGAGTAGTTGCGTATACCCTAAACCCGACACCATAAACCAGCCTTTCAAAAGCCTTTCTGACAACCCTGAAGCTTGCAAACCTTAGTCCCACTACCCTTTCATCCTGGTTTTTTCTTTAAGCACGGGTCCTATTTCTGAGGCCTGCGCAAATGGTCGGGTATCCGAGGGATAGGATTACAGCTTTAAGGCTCTAACTCTGCACAGTCTTCATGGGGGGCCAACGAAGAATAAGCCATCCTACACCTAGGTCATTGTTGGCCATAGTCTCTACAGCCGCCATCAAAACCGAGGAAACATCAAAGTATGTATATAACATGTGTATATATAGTTACATACAACATACTGTGGGACTCAGCCTATACATATTTCAAGAACCTGGTCACTTTACTGCAAGTTTACTGTTGACCCCGAATCCCAATCTTGGATGTTTATCCTTTTCAATCTTAGGCGTTTCTCCTTTTCAATGTAGTTTGAACTGGGAGTTGCAGCTTTCCATGTATATCTATATGAACTTTCGTCTAAACTCCTTAAAAGCGGGTTATAAAGGGGATTATTATATAGGGGAGTACTATAAGGATTATTAAGGGGGATACTAGGAGTTTAGACTACAGCTCATATAGCTGTAGGTGTATACCTAAAAGAAATACATCTGTGCACCTATGCATGTAGAGCTAGATCTGGACAACGTTCAACGGCATGTCCCTAAGTGTCCATTTACCCAACAATAATTTGGGGCTATGGTAAACCTGGGTTTAGGGTTGAGGGTTTAGGGGTACTACGTGGCTTTGTGAAGTTTATCATTGTTGCATAGTCTCCGAAACCCAAGTATGATAAACGTTATAAATCCTTGCATAGCCCCATAAACAAACACTGTGGTTGGGCATTTGGGCGCTCACCCAACACCCCGCAGGTCCTCATTTGTCCCGAGATATAACTATATATCCCTCTGTGGAACCTCACTTGTCCCGAGATATAAGTATATATGCGAACCTCATTGTTCCCGATATATATATATATATACATACTCGTATATATGTATATATATATATATCTCACCCCTTTATAGGGACCCTTATTAAGTACCTGGACCCTTAAGGGGTTGCAAGCGCAAGGCTGGATTGCAACCTCGAAAGCTGCTTCAGCTTCTCGAGACATTGCTGTGGCCCAATGGGACCTGGAAGGAGCTCTTGGCAGTGGTAGCCTTACTGGTTGCTAGCAGGGATTAAGGGAACATAATCCCTATATGGAGGTTTCCCAAAATTAGGGGTACCTTATTGGGGGTCCCCATAATAAGGATTATAGTTTTTTTTGGGTCTATATTGGGGTCCCCCTATTCTGAGAAACTACCATATAAGCTCTATATAACAGAGTCCCTCGTTCCTCACTAAGTTTCAGTAAGTAGCTGTAGTAAGAGGAGGAGCAGTGGTAGTGGTAGCAGTCGCCGTCGCCGTCGCCGTCGCGGGGTGGTGATGGTGGTGGCTGTAGACTAGTTCAAGTAGCAGTTACAGTGGCAGCAGTAGTTGTCGTGGTCGTCATCTTCGAGGTCATAGTCATAGTCTACTATTAGCAATAGTAAAGGGTTTGGGGTTCTGTGTGTGCAATTATGTGATTGTCAGCTGCAGAGAGCATTTTGGTGGGCTTTGGAGCCGGCTTTTCATGCCTTGCCTTGTAGGCCAGTGTTGCTGGTGCGTGATTTGCATCAGAAGCACGTCGCTAGTCAGCTTAGAGGGGTATAGTCCCCGAAAAGTAGCTAGACTATGGGGTATATGGGGATCTTAGTATAATATACCCAAAGCCAGATTCTATCTACTTAAGGGAGACTATAAGCTGGCACAACAATGCTTGCAACAGCTTCCTGATGAGACCTTTTGTTCTTGGGGCAATGAACGATGCAGACACTTAGGGGTTTCTCTCAACAGCGGGGCCGTAGGTACCCCGACAAGTGCGTGAGCATTACTTGACGATTGTAGGAACCCGCCTAAATCCTAATCCCTCAACCCTACGCCTTCACCACGGAAACCTGAACCCTCGGCCCCAAACCCTAACACCTGAGCCCTGAACCTTACAACTGAAACCCTCAGTCCTAGACCTTGTTATATATATATATCCCTAGATAAGCCTACATATTCACTTTGAAGTATCACCTTCCCTAGACCCTAAGCTCTGAAGCCTAAACCCTTAAACCCCTAGACCCTGAGACCCTCAACCCTAAACCCTCACTGATGGTTGCAGGACCCAGATGCTGAAGCAAGGCCTGGGGGCTTAAGGCTTTTCTAGGGTTCAAGGTCGAGGGTTGAAGCTCTACCTAGACCTCTATGACCTACACCGCTTTTTTTAGGGTACCTAATTTTGTGTGTAGAAGATACTAGACATACAGTTGGGCATCCGAAAAAAAGTGGTAGTGTATAGATGTCCTGGTAGGGGGCAAGCTACCAGGTGGATCCCGTTTAGGGGTTTAGGGTTTATGGTGTAGGTTTAGGCTTCTGCAGGGCTCCTCCACACAGACGGCTCTCAAGGATGATGTAGAAGTTTTGTGGATTTGCCCAGCCCTAAGCCCCAAACCATACCTGTAACCCCAATTACCTACAGTTTAATAGTAATTACCCCTTAATTAGTAGGTATAACCCATAAAACTGTAGGTAAGTGGGGTCACAGGTAATCTCTACTCCCACTGAAGCCTAGGCGCTCGAGTTGTGAGGTTTAGGGTTCTGGGATCCATGCTTTTGGGGTTGTGAAAATTCAGGGCTGCAGATGAGGTTTCGAGAAGGCCTTTAGGGCTTAGGACTTAGGATTCCAAACTTTTCTGATTGAGGTTTTGAGTGATCTTCCGACATGTGCGGACAAGAAATGTGGGGCCAATCCCCCCCAAAAAAACTCTAAACCCTAAACCCTAAATCGCGAAGCTTCAGCTTTGTGCTCGCATGGGTTGAGGGTTTCAGGGTTGTGGATTTAGGGGTCTAGAGTTTAGGGTTAAAAAAATCGGGTTTACGGTTTAGGATTCAGGGTGTAGGGTGTTACGAATTTACGGTTTAGGTTTTCACAGTTGGCGTTTCATGGGTTTCGAGTAGGGTTTGCATCTTTCGTCAGAGGCTTTGAGGCCCCAAACCTCCAAATGTCGAACTCGTTGACCCCTTACACACTGCAGTTTCATATACCCACACCTTAGCTCATTAATGGCCGAACAGGGAGAGCTTCCCTGCAACTGCGGAAGGTTTTTCGTGTTTGCCTAAAAGAAGAAGGTTGGCAACACTAGCCAGAAGACTATAGGACACCTATCATAGGCTAAAATTGTTGTGGGATAGCTATAAGGTTCAGATTTTGGGGCTGGGGTCACCAGAATCTTTTTCTTGTTCTTGCAGGAAGCGCGAGAAGAAGACCCGGAGAGCGCAAGCCTCAAAATTCAAGGGGATTTGTGGGTGTGGCCTGGGGCTCCACGGTGAAATGTGGAAAGGTATAGCGTTTAGGGTGAATATTAACGTCGAGGTACTATCCCCCTCAGATTCCTGTAGTACGCTATATACACCCTTGAATTGCAGTGAACAGGCTCCAGCATTAGGAGTTGTGAATGCGGAGCTTAGAATTTGGATTTGTGATTGGGCTATCAGAGAAGTCTCCGAACAGCCGCATGAGTTTCAGCCTTTGAGGCTTTCTGCTTCAAGCGCCAAGACAGGGCATGTGTACTACCCTAAGCCCCAAATCCTAAGCACCGAACCCTAAACCCTAAACCCCAAATCCCTTAGCATTACTGCAGCCTGAACCTCGTAGGGTTGCTCTCCCCAAACGACAAATACAATTAATTAGAGACGACAGCTTTGGTAATTTGAGGTTTTTAAGGGGGGGTTGTAGGGATGGTTTAGGAGGGATATTGATCAATGATGGCGAATCGCGAGTCAGATGGAAAAGAACATAGAAACTTAAACGGAAGCTGGGCATATATAACGGCTTCATCAGGTTTAGGGCTTCTAGTTCATAGGGAAAGACCCAGGTTATAACCAAATCCTATGTTCGGACTCTAAAGCCTGTAAACCCTAAGCCCTAAAGCAATTCCACGGGAAGATTCTCAACATTCAACTTCAAATCCTCTGCTCAACCCTAAGTTCTACACCATAATGTAGACCCAGGGGTTATATAGGGGTTATATAGGGATGATGGAAAAGCAAATGGAAATTACTATTTAGGGTTTAGGGTATAATGTAGACCCCTGATTAATAAACCCCCTCCCCTTAGTAGGGATTATTATAATAGGGATCCTAATAGTAAGGCCCTTGAAGGGAGGGGGTTTATTAACCATAGGTCTACATTAAGCGCTAACCCAAAACTTGAAGCCCAACCCTAAGCCTTAAACCTGAAGCTCAGTAACCCTAAACCTGATTCGCAAACACTCTATATATACTTTCACTCCAAAGATTGACCGTCACTGGGACCCGACCTCAAAGATGCCAAGGCGGGTGTTTTTCAACTTGTTTCCGCCCTATGCTCCTCAATCTCTTCCTGGCTTGCCTATGAGGGTACCCTTATCCCCCTAGGGTTAAGGGGTTGGGGCTTAGGGTTTGAGAATCCCTCACCCTGACCCCGCCCCCTCTTCCCAAAAATCCCACTCCTACTTTGAAAACTCCTCTCTCCTTTGCACCTGCATATCCATCCTGAAACCCCTTTAGCTCAAAACCCCATGTAGCCCAAAATCCTTACGTAATCCTAAGGCTCAATACCCCTTACTGAAGGAGTACTCCTTAAACCAGGAGGATTACTCCTCAAAACATATTTGGCTTCCTGATATCAATTGGGGTATATTCCTTCTTTTAAGGGTCTTCGGCCCTACGGTTCCCTAAACCTCAAAGCGAAACCGCCTAAAGGGACCATTAATATGGTTATTATTTCAAGTTATTTCTAAGTCGCACACCCTATCCCCAAACTCCTTAAGCCTTCCACCCTAATTTTGGTAATTATTCATGCCGCTGCCGTACCCAGGTGTCGATCGCCAGTGTCGCCAGCAGCGCCCCAAGCAATGCCAGAGACCGCAGCCCATGGCCGAAGCCCGATCTGCCGGAGGCACCCGGGTTTACCTGCAATCGCAATTACCTATAGTTTTATGCGTTATACCTACTGCAGGTCTTAGAGTTGCAGTTCTGTCGGTTCCTTTGAGACACTAACGGACAGATTTCTGGCTTTGGAGCAGCTGAGCAATAATCTTAACTCCTTAAAGGGGGTTATAGAGGGGATTATATAGGGTACTACGCTAGGGGTTATTAAGGGGGGGTACTAGGAGTTTAGACAGTAGCTGAGCTAGGTTTAGGGTTTAGGGCCTTGGAGCTTAGCTGCACCTGGACTCTTCTTTGAGGAGTAGGACTGCTGCAGTTAGGGTGGTTCAGTGCGTTGCCTGCAGTTCTGGTAGCAAGACATCCAGGTCAGAGTTGGGCATGGATGTCCATTTACATTGCGTTTAGTAAGTCTTGACCAATTGCTGCTTTGGTTTCTTGCGCAATACCTGGAGCATTGAAGCGCTGTCAGCCAGGAGTACGAGGTAGTTTGAGTTGCTTTTGATGCGATCGTGGGCTTAAGGTTTTATACGGGTCCTTACTTTTGGGACTTCTGAGCGGGTGGCACCATCCTTTGAGCTCCTTGCAGGAGGTTCTCAGGCATGGCATTCCTGGGAACCTCGAGAAAGATGAAGTAAGGTGCACTCAAAAAGTAGGGTGAATGCAAGACACTGTCCACATTACGGTTCCGAAGCTGTTATGAAGGGTGGGCATAACACTTCCCGCGACATCTCAGGGTATAGTTCTTCTCGCATTTCCGCCTGATCCCCCTGCAATCTCATCCTTTGATCATGGATAGTCCCAAAACCCCGAAATCCTGAAGATCTAGAAGAGATACCGGCGGTAGCTTTTGTCAAGGCATTTGACAACTCGCAGTCAGGACCAAATCTGTCGGAGATTTGAAGCGATGCTTAATGTAGGAGCTTGCAATGTCAGAATAGAGTTCTGTGGAATTGGGTAGTATAGATATTAGTAAGTTGGAGGGATTATGTGATGACCTCACCACTTGTTCAGGCTTCTATACTCTTGAGAACGACTTCAAAAAGAGTTGCGGGGGGTTCGTAGGGAATAAGGAAATAGAATATACAAGAATGATATTCTCTTATTCTCTACTAACTACCAGTAAGTATAGAGAACCCAGGTTCGATTTCAGTCTTCACGTTCTTGTCTATTTGGTTCTCCATTTTTGGGGTACTACGTTCGTAGATAGGATTCCCCAGATCCTCTTAAAGCTTGCAGATCTACAATTTGAAACCCCAAAACCCCAAACTCAGCGCCTCCAAACCCTGCCCTCCAAGTCTTTCAAGGCCCTGGGTGTTTCATCCCTTTGCTTGGCACTAGACCTGCCCACCCGCTACTGATGAATGCCATCCCAGAATAGTTAATGGTAAGATGTTGGGCTATCCATGGTTTCAGGGCTTTTCTGGTATTCTGCGTACATTAATAGTATAACTAGCATTACAAGGGGAGGGGATTATACGTTTTTTGAAACTGTACCCTGAACCCTAACCCCTAAACCCTTCAAAGTCCGGCAGAAAGGCTCCGACTGGCGAGTGGGCAAATCAAGCCAAGGCGCTCTCCATGCACTGCACGGATTCAGGTTTCGGGATACGGGTTTAGGGTTCAGGGTTTTAGGCTTATGTTTTCAGGGTTTAGGGTTTAGGATTTCGGGATTTAAGTGTAGGGAAGCCGGGAAGCTTATGCAGGGACATATCCCTCCCAAACAATGGAGAATCGCATGGAAAAGAACATGAACGACGACATGGAAGCATCGTTTTCTATATGGTGATAGGGTGGGTCTAGAGCCTCAGGCGGGGGAATAGCGGTGTTCGTGTCGGTGCGCGCATAAGTTGTGCCCAGGATTCGGGTTAAGGGTTCAGTACCAAACATACGGCCTCGCTGTGAACACTTCTTGTTGTAAGTCTGGGGGATTTTGGAGGCAATTTGAACCCTAAACCTGAACACCTTTAGCCCTAAACCTTCAACCGGGCCCGAAGCATGAACCCTACACCGCTCGGCTTCTGGCATTATATACTGTGTACTGTGACCCCAGTCCCTCGACTCCAGGGACCACACGTTACAATTTTCCATGTGCAAGGAGACTTCAAAATGGGAACGCCAGCACAGGGAACCCCCAAGAATATAGCGGGAATATAATAGGAACATACTTACTGCGGTCCTTATAAACCCATCATCTTCCTACTACACTATTGTGGTTCCCTCCTTGAGGTTCCCATTTCACTCCCTTTCAAAATGTGGGCATTGTGTGTGTGTGTGTGTTAAACCTTGTCTCTGGCGAGTAAAGTAGGGATTGAAGGCGCTATTGGCGTCACTGGGGTGTTGAATTCATACCCTAGAAATCCAAGTCTACCAAAAGACACCCACATCGGGCCCAAAAGTCTGTAAACATTGCCCAGATTGGGCTATTTGGATTTCTAGGCATCCCTAGAAACTCCTAGGTTCCATATCATTATCCATTTGTTTTTCAATTTGATTCTCCATTATTAGGGTACCAACGGATCCACTCATTCCTACATGAGCCATAGTCTAAACTCCTAGTATCCCCCTTAATAACCCTTATAGTAGTGCCCTATATAATCCCATATATAACCCCCTTTAAGGAGTTAAGACCATAGCTCACATGCCTTTTAGCAAGAGGACTGAGGCTGCTTTGGGAACCCGAAGCTCCAAGCTATCAACGGCCCCAAACCTGCTCTCTGAGCAAAGGCCCTAAATCAGCGGCTGTGTGTTGGCATGTCGGGTGTGGAGCTTTTGGGTTTGGGGTTTTGGGAATTTGGGTGGTTTAAGTTATGCATCTTTTCATATGAGCTATAGTCTAAACTCCCTAAAGGGGTTATATAGTGGGGGGGATATTAAGGGGGATACTAGGAGTGTAGACTATGGTTCATACCATTTTCCTTCTTGTAAGTCATTGCCATCATGAGACGTACTTCAGAAGTGCACCCAGTGCCAGGCGATCTCTGTGGTTGCTCCGCCTGCTTTCAGTGAGGAGCCGCAGTGGGTTTAGGGTTTAGGGTTTAGGGTTGAGGAGGGGACCCCAACATAGACACCAAAATGCTATAATCTCTCTTGCAGTATACCTCTGATTAATAAACCTCCTCCCCTTAATCGGGAGAAGAGCAGGGATCCTCATCTTAAGGCCCTGAAAAGGAGGGGGTGTAATAATCATGGGTCTACATTACACCCTTAACCCCAAATAGTAGTTTCCATTTTCTTTTCCATTATCTTGATACAACACTATCATAGTACCTCTGTATATGACATTATGGGGAGCCCCAAAACGTACCCCTAAGTTTGGGAATCCCCCAGATCTGAGAAGAGGAGGAAACATGCTGTTTTACGGATATCCGAGACCGATGTGGAGCAAGAACTAATTGTGGGGTTTCCTGAAATTAGGGGTACTATTCTGGGGGTCCCCATACTAAGCATTATATCATTTTGGGGTCTATATTGGGATCCCCTTATTTAGGGAAACACCCATGTTGTTTAGGGATCCAAGTAACTCAATGTAAGTAGCATTTTTCAGACCTTTGGGTTCAGTGAAGGTTGTGTTTGTATACTTGGATCACTAGAGGCTATTTGTCCCTAAGCTCCGAGCCCCTAAGCCCTAAACCTCTATGAGCTATAGTCTAAACCCCTTGAAGGGGTTTATATAGGGGAGTATTACAGGGAATATTGAGGGGGATACTAGGACTGATAACCATAGCTCACATCACCCTAGCATATCTCTTGGATTGGATCCCTGGGGGATTACTTGCAGTTTCACGGATGATCTTGCGCTTTTGTTCCGAAGCTTCCTGCTCAACCCGAAACCCAAAACCTTAAACCGACTGGGAAGTTCGGTAGGGTCCCTTTGAAAAAATGAGTCCCCTAGAAACATGAAAGCGCATACATATGGGGGTTTCCCAAGAATATGGTCACATGCTCAAGGGTTCCCATAACAACGATAATAGCATTCTTGTGTTCTTATTGGGGTCCTTCTTTAGGGAAACTAGCATATACATGTAGCCACAACCCTCCTGGTACCCTTAATTGGGGATGTATAGGGGTATATAGGAAGTATGAAGAATCAAATGGCAAAACTGGAAAATGAAATGGAAGCTTGGAGGATATAGGTGCCAAGACCCTCCTAGCACCCTTATATGGGGGTAATGGGGTCCGTAATATCGAGTAGTAGAGGGTCTTGATATCGCCTTACCTGTAACTCCGCTTACCTAGAGCTTTGGAGCAGTAATCCTGCAAGTCGTAAGAAGTATACGTGCAGGTATAAACCACAAGACTGCGGACAATTGGGGTCACTCTTACAAACGCATACGGAAGTTTCTTCAAAATTTGGTTCTTTGTTGGGGCTTCCTCATCCTTCCCTGTCTTCCTGAGTGTTTTGTCCGCATGACC
The DNA here is from genome assembly GCA_905231905.1 of Symbiodinium pilosum. Lineage (NCBI taxonomy): Eukaryota > Dinophyceae > Suessiales > Symbiodiniaceae > Symbiodinium > Symbiodinium pilosum. Next base: position 52,897 of record CAJNIZ010019025.1, read on the forward strand.
CGATCCTACACCTAACTGGCCTGATCCTGACGTTTCACATACTCCAGGCCACGTAGTGTAAAAAGAGTTCCCTAATATCAGGTATTCCCAAGATATGTTCATAGCCCACAATGGGAATGTTTAGCATTAGGGGAGGGGGTTTGTTTTGGGGAGGGGATTACAAGAGAATAGGCTCTCATACCAGGGGGCCGGGGGGGAGCTACATTAGAATTGTGTGTTCACAAACGGAGTCCTGATGCTACGGATGCTATGGCCTTGGCGCTAGGCTTGAGACAAACAGCCAAGAGAGTGTGGCGGGGCCGTATCCTGCAATCCAGGATTGGGGGGCATCTAGATAGAAGATCATCCGAAGACGGCGGTGGTGAGGCTTGTTATGATTCACGAGATCCAAGATTTTCGAGATACTTCCAAATCCGAAATCAGTCCTGACGTATAACACTGACAATCTACGAAGGTACCAGACATGATGCCATCTAAAAGTCATGAGAGGAAGAGTTTTTGAGTAGAACTGGAAACTAGGAGCCGCAGCCCTTTGCTGTACCCTAAGGGTCCAAGGATCCAAATAACAGGGTTTTAGGGAACAAATATTGAAAATATTATGGTATTTGGGCCCTAACTTATTGTGGTCCTTGGACCCTCAGTGGTAGAGTGACTTCGTGGCGCTAGCCAGGACGACTATCACCTGGACTTGGATGACAGCCTCGGCGTTCGACACCTCAGGCACGTGTTACACTTAGGGTTTCGGGTTCAGGGGGTTGAGGGTGGAGTTATTTGAGTTATGGTCTAAACTCCTGAAAGGGGGTCATAGAGGGGGCTACTATAGGGGTTGTTAAGGCGGATGCTCGGAGCTTAGACTATGGCTCATTTGGTTTCCCCTGTTTGGGCTTCAGAGTTTTATGTTTTGGGGCTAAAGTCCCCCTGAAGTAGATAGAATATGGCTTTGGGTATATTATGAAAAGAGCCCCACATGCCCCATATTCTATACCCTACATAACCCATTATAGTAGTTTCCATGTTCTTTTCCATTATCCCTGTATAACCCCAATATAGCCCTAGTATTACCCCATATTCTATCTACTTAAGGGGAACCCGAAATCCTAAACCCTAAACCCTAAATAGTAGTTTCCAGTCTCTTTTCCACTATTACAATATAGCCCAATATTCTATCTACTTACCCTAAACCCTAAGCCCTAAACCCTAAGCCCTAGTAAACCCTAAACCCTAAACCTATCTACTTAAGGGGGACTACAGGGTGTAG
>CAJNIZ010019025.1:63226-88568 GCA_905231905.1 Symbiodinium pilosum
AATTGATTTTAAAAGGAATTTTAATTAATCAAATTTCAATTGATTCTAACGGGATTTTAATTCGATTTCAATTGATTTTAAAAGGAATTTAAAGGCGGCCCTACCGAATCCTTTCAATAAATATTCCCCCCTTATAATACATAATTTCCTACCCCGGATTATTTATTATTAGGGGGGGCGGGGGGGGGCGTCGTTTATTATTAGGGTGAAGCGATTATGTAGGGCTTTCCCAAATTCTGTGTACCATTTTGGGGGTCCCCATATTTAAGGACTATAGTATTTTGGGGTCTATATTAGGGTCCCCCTATTTTGGGAAACTACCCCATCGGCCTTCTTATGATCCGGCTTTAGAGTTTAGGGTTTGAGGTTGAGGGTTTAGGCTTTCGGGCTTACTGAATAACTATAATAGAAATAATAGTGTCAAAATGAGAATAATCGTAATGTATTAGAATGGGAATACTGAGAAAGGAGAAACAGTAGTTATAGGAATAATGACCAGAATGACAGTAATAGTAACAATAGTAAAGACATATGGTAATGGTAATTACGAGAATAAGAAATAATAATAGTGATGATATGAATGATGATGAGAGCAATAGCGATACTAATGAGATCAATAGTAGTGATAAAATGTCATAATAATGAGAATGAGGAGAAATACCAACAATAGTAACAATAATGGTAATATTAATAATGAGAATTATAGTAATAATGGTGATAATAACAGTAGTAGTAATTCTTCAAGTATTAATAATGATATGCTAGTAATACTAGTGATAGTAGCAGTAATACTTATATTACGGTACTATGAAGGTTATAATGAGAATAAGGAGAAATGCACATAACAATAGTAATAAGAATAATGACAGGAAGCTTGGGCTGCATATGTTGGGCTCGTGCGGGCTTTAGGCTTTGGATCCTGGATCCACCCTATCATTAGCTGAATGAATGTGAGCTATAGGGAATTACATAGGGTTTAGGGTGCGGATGATATCAGGAATTATATGGGCGACTTCTATAGGGGGTTTATTAAGGGGGCTACTAGGAGTTTAGACTATAGCTCATGTACTGTCAGTTGCGGGCAACACTCTTTGAAGATTCGTGTCATCCTTCTTGTTCAGAGGTTGCGAATGCAGGGCTTGGGCTGATTTGCGATAGGATGGGCAGGGATTGTGCCCATGATCATAGCCCAAAGGCCCTGTGGTTGGCTTCAGGGCCAGGCATCAGAAGAGTGGCGCCATGTTTCGGCCTGCTAGTGCAAGCTGCTGCCCCCAAACCCTAACCCTAAGCCCAAAGCATGCCCCGCTCATACCATCACCCCCTGGCGATGTGAGCTATATTGCTTCCCCGGTCAAGATGTTTGCATACGTGGTCTAGGGCGCAGGATTTCGAAAGTTATCAACCGTCATGATTTCAGACAGGCTTTCAGCAGTCTCGATAACTCCTCTATAGCCGCCATGGAGCTCTTGGGTATGAGCCTGCTTCGCCCACAGCTTGAACCTTCATGCTTGACGCCCCCTACAACCCCTAAAATGCCTTTAATGGCCCTTCATCACGCCCTGCTGTGCGAGTGAGTACATGGTATCAAAAGCCCTGAGCCCGCAGTGTTCAGAGGAGGCGATGGCTCCCAAGGACGCAGTCTTGGAGACGGAGGCTGCGAATGCGGAGGACATTGAACTGAAGTAGTTTGGAAGCTGCTTAGCGACCCGAGGCCCTCGGTGGACTTTGTATGTATTGTCCGTTTAAAGGGGCTTGTGTAGAATACATTATTGGTTTCCCGGGGTCGGGCGTAACGGGAGTCTATTTAAGTTGCCCTAAGCCTAAACCTTACACGTGTTACACAATCCTTAGAGGCTACAGGCATGCTCGATTTCTGGCGCGTCCGGCACCAGGAGTTTTCGGTGACCCAGAACCCTAAACCCTAAAACCCCAAATCCCTAAACCGTAATCCCTAAAACACTAAAGCCAAGAGCCTATCACATGTGCTTGCGTGCAGACGCTTAGGGTCGGGGATGGCTTAGGGTTTATGAGGTTTATAGGGTTTAATAGGGTCTAATAGGGTTTCTAGGGTTTGCTTACAGGCTTTAGTAGGGTTTAATAAGGTTTATAGGGTTTGAAGGGTCTAGGGTTTACTTATAGGGTTTAATAGGATTTTAATACGGTTTATAGGGTCTATAGGGTTTCTTGGGTTTAGGGTTTACTTATAGGGTCTAATAGGATTTATTAGGGTTGATAGGATCTATAGGGTTACTAGGGTTTCTAGGGTTTACTTATAGGGTTTAATAGGGTTTATAGGATTTACTAGGGTTTATAGGGTTTATAGGGTTTCTAGGGTTTAATGGTGTTTAATAGGGTTAATTGGGTCTACGGGGTTTCTAGGGTTCACGGTTCACTTATAGGGTTTATGGGGTTTTGGTGTTTGGCCAGAGGGGATCCCCTCATTGACGCGGGCTCTCCTAGACATCCAAGATACTCCAAATAATTGTTGGATGGCTTGGTGGTGTTCCCTAGCCCTAAGGGTCCAAGGACCCAAATAATAGGTTCCCTTTAAAAGGCTTATAGGGGTATATAGGGTTTAGGGTCCAAGGACCCAAATATTGGGGCTTCAGGGCCCAAATACCATTAATAATGTAGTTTCTACGCCCTAAAACCCCATGATTTGGGTCCTTGGAGCCTTAGGTTAGTTGCAGGGTCTAGGGCTTAGGAGTCCCTATGCTGTCGACCCTGCCTCAAGAATTTCCAATCTCAGAGCCCTGTAAAGCCTATGAATAGCATCCGCTGTGGTTGGGGGTTTAGGATTTAGGGTTTGGGGTTTAGGGTTTAGGGTTTAGGGTTTTAGGTAGAATGATTTTGACCGTCTTCTCATTCTACTGCCCTTCTCAGTTGAGTCCATACGTCAGTAGTCAGCAGGTTGACAGTTATTTATCGAAACGAACAGTATGTTCCCCATAAGCATCATGAAATCCAGGCCTAAAACTGTGTAGGGGTTTAGGGTTACTGCAAACTCCATATAAAACCAGTGGGTCCCAGACCAAGGCCCTGACCCTTTGCACCGAGGGTCCTAGAACTGAATCTCTAAACTGTGGCTTAGGGTTTAGGGCCTAGGCTTCATAATTTGCATTTACTGGCCCCCAAAAAACCCAAGATCATCCCAGTTCCGTCTCATTTCCCTTTCTACAGTATAACCCCCCCCCTGACCCCTAAACCATGTAGCCTACCCATGCGTAAAACCCTTTGTGGTTGCGAGGACGCCACTGCGGAGGGTCCGCCACCAGTCGAAGTGGGCCGGGCCGAAGAAAGGCCGGCATGCATGTGCGTCATGCGCTTCTTTTTAAATAGGAAAAATGATCCCAAAAAAAATAGCAATGCGTTGTATGGCTTCATGCTTGGGATTATTCGGCTTTTCTCCTTAGAGTGAAGTGGTGAGTGTCGTGGTGAGTGTTTATAGGGGTTGATTAGGACAATTGGTGCGTGTGGTTTCAGGTGTCCCTGTGGGGTGGGGGACCGAAGAAGACCTCGCTTCAAGTACTTGCCAGAACAACTGGCATGCGAAGGCTCTTGCAAAGACCTTGGTCAAGCAAGAACCAAGGTACTCATGTCATACTTGTTTGCCATTCCTCTGCTAGCAGCGCGGTACGCCGCATTCCAGTAGAAGCTGCAAGGGGCACATGTGTCATGAGTCAGGTGTTGGTAGGTGATCCTTCAGCTTTCTCTCCCGTTCATGTCGCTAGTCCCCGAGGTGCCAGAGGCATTTTCGGTTTGAATGACGAGAAGTATAGCAAGGACGGACGCAAGGTTTCTAGATCTGGAAACAAGATGCCTACAGCAGGTTTAGGGCTTGGGGTTGAATAGAGGGTTATATAGGGGATCATTATAGGGGTTTTGCAGGGGGATACTAGGAGTTTAGACTGTAACCCCGCATAATCCCTATATAATCATAGTTTCCATGTCATGTTCCATGCTCTTTTCCATATGATTCTCCAGTATTAAGCGGGATACTCGGACTTTAGACTACAGCTCATATAACCCCAATATATATCTTGTTATAATATAGTAATTTCCATTTTCTTTTCCATTATCCCAATATAACTCTTATTGTGGAGACCCCTGTGTTGTGAGAATGCTGGAATCTAGCTGAAGATCCGTGAGCAGGTCTGAGGAAGTAGCTGGCTCTGACACAGCGTTCAGTGGCGCTCTGAGCAGACGCTGTTGACTTGAGTTCCTGGTGAGTAGTATCTTGTTTGGAGATACTATAGTATCCAATATATAACAAGATTGGAGCCTCCTTTTGGATATAGTATGTTGTATATAGGATGTAATCTTACTTGGTTCAACCACCAAAAACACAACCCTGGTATCGTTTACTAAAATGCCATGCTACGCGCTGACACCTGGCATAGGGCTTAAGGTTTGGGTTTAGGCATTCCTTTGAACAAATCTACCCGAAGAAATGCAAAACATGTAGACTACTATAAAGCATCTTACCTTGTGTTTCGTAGGTGTGGGGTATTTAAAGTGTATCGGGCAAGGGAATGGACAACACAGTGGAAGTTACTATACCATTTACGGGGGCTTAGGCTTTAGAGCCCTAAGCCCTGAAAGGGCTTAGGTTTCAGAGATGAAGGCTGAACCCGAAACCCTGAAAGGGCTTAGGTTTCAGAGCCTTGGGCCATGAACCCTAAACCCTGAAAGAGTTAGGGAAGGGATTTGCATAGCAGTCCTTGCACAGCCCCTAATATAGTCCCTAATACCAAGACCCTCCTAGTATATACCAATCATTGGGAATGTATAGAGGTATGGGAGTAAGGGAGAATCAATGGAAAAGACAACGGAGCATGACATGGAAACTGGGACGAAAGAAGGATTTGGGTGCCAAGACGCTTAGTACCCTTAATGAGGGATACATCGCCCCTGATAGTGGGTACTTCGGCACTAATTGAGGGTAGGTGGAGGGTCTAAGTGTAAGCCAGTCCTTAATTCCATACCAAGCAGTAGGGAGACTTGGTGAACTGCATGATACACTGCCCTCGCAGTGTTCCTCCTGTGCCTGGAAAGCTTGTAGGACGGTAGGTGAGCTTTCATTTCTACAAACTTGCCTTGGAGAACTATCGCCTCTGGGACTTGTCTAATTGTTGCCTTCCTGCCTTTCTGGTTTTGGGTGTTTTTGCTGAACGGATGTTAGCGCTTTGGCTATACCTGCACAACTTGAGTTTAGGGGTTGAGGGTTTATCGGGTTTCCTTGGGCTTTTTGAACCCAGCTACTTTGACTTCCTGGACCCCACAATCTGGAACGTGATTGTGATGCTCTGCAGCAAACCTATAGCAACCCAAGCTTAACCCAAACCCTAAACTTTGAGCAAGCATCCCAAGTCAAACCCGGCCAAAGCTGTTGATGCAACGTACCCTTAGGCCTCACTTGGGCATGGCTTTGACATGCATGCCTTCACCGAAATTTGAAGTGCTTTGCAAGGGATAGGCACTGTTGAGATAACCGCAAGTGCATGGTGGCGTTTCAGATAGAGATCAGAGTGGTCTTTAATCCTGTTGTCAAGGATCTGCGCAGTTTCCTGGAAGCTGTCTTCTTAGCCGGCAAAAGCTCCGAACAAATCTCACTTAAGACCATACCTTTGATACGTCGTTTCAAGAGCACAATGAAATCGGAGGTGCATGTTTGAAGTCCTGTCACGCACCCTTGACCATGACCTGCACAGTCGCCCAGGCGAGGATTTGACGAGCAAGGACAACGTCCTGGCTGCCGAGGCCTCTGAGTTTCCTAAGAACAGGTTTTGGTGTTAAATGTTTCATCTTCCCCCGGCCTGCCTTCGTATCACTTCTGAAGCCTTATAAACTAGCCTTGGAATTTGAAGGGCTTGCTGAAGAAGGCTGCATAAGTGGAGGCAAGGGCTAGGTCAACATCTACTTTCTAAGTGGACTCCACGCCGAATATTGGAGGACTTGCTGTTTGGTCTTTTCAGACCGTGTTTCTGCAGATTCGTATTGAGCACAACTCCATGATAGCTCATTCGGCTGCGGAGTCTGCTGAGGAAGTACTAGTATGTAGGGGTTGCAACTTCAGGGTAAAAGGTTGTGAAGCACTGCAGGACAGTTGGGGTCTTCTGTGTGTAGGAAATTTGGGGATTTCCCAAAATTAGGGGTACCCTTTTGGGGATCCCTATAAAAAGGACTATAGTATATTGGGGTCTATAGGTTTCACAGCCTCTGCGCTTCGTCAGCTGATGAGATGCAGAGTGCAGGGTTTGGGGTTTAGGGGTTTAGGGTTTAGACAGAGCGTTTTTGACTGCCAAGTTCGTGGGATGCACAAGCAAGTATCCCTAAGGACCACCTAGCTTGATAGTCATTATAAAAGTCTAGACCCAAAAAGCCAGATACAACCCTATTCTTTGCTTAGTTGGGGCTTACTAGGGAATAAGGGGAATATAATCCCCATGTAATCCCCGTATACTCTGAACCCTAAACCCTTATGCCCAATAACCCCCCTGTAAGTTTGGCATTCAAGACCAGATCTGCCTTGAAGGATTCTACGCCACCAGTTCCAGCCGATGCTGACGTGCCCCTCTCTGAGGATGCAATTGAGCTCAGGTGTTTAGGGTTTAGGGTCTAGGGGCTTAAGAAAGTCAGTAGTAGCAGACTAGCTCAGTATGTAGCCTGAAACATGTTTCGAGCCAAACTTGGGTCTCTAACTTCCTCTAACGACAAGATTTTCCAGGAGCTAGGTATAGAATGATGAGCTAGCTGGGATATGGGAAGGGCTGCAACAGGTTTCAAGTGACAACATCAGAGCTTGTGTGGCAAACAGGATGCCGGACCAGCCATGTGAGGCGATCTTGTAGTATCCAGGGTTACGGGAGTAAGACTATCTCTGCTTTTTTGGATCTCTGCTTTTTTGGCATGTAACACCTATAAGAGGAGAAATCAGGAAGCACTTTCTGAAGATGACTCTTTCTCTTATGTTGTGTATGGGAACCTATTCATAGACAGTCTTGGGGTCTTTCAACACACCACCCAGCTAATCTTGAACCGCCAAGAATCGCTGATATCGTGTGTAGGGCTTTTTCGAGCCACCGTTCAGGCCGCCTTCGCCGCATTGGATGAACTCGTAATCACAATGGTCGAAATAGGGTTTTCAGCTATAAGTCTTCAGGGATTACCTGTAATCCCAGAATCCTACCATCGCCTACCGTTTGGAATTGACTACCCCTAATAAGTAGGTCTAGCCAATCATATTGTACGTAATTGTTGATTGGCGTTACAAAAGGGTTTCCAAAGCAGCGCTCACTGCGATGTTCAAGGGAAGCCTCACCGGCCACAAGCATATTCAGAGCAATCATCAGTGTTTCCAGCGTTGGTCTAAGATGTAGTCTCAAACGAGGGATACGGGCTTGAAGGACATGCCAAGGCAGGTGCTCCGCCCGCTTCTTGTTTTGGGAATATATTTTGCTTATCATCGTCCTCAGAAGCAGCAAAGTGAGGATTTTTACTGGGTTCCAAAGTCAGCAGAGATTCAACTCCAATGCAAGAGAACCTGACAACGTTTGCATGGTATAGAGCGCCGTGTGCAGAACTTCAGGTATCCCAGAATCGGCTTGCGGCATAGGCGTTTGGGCAGAAGGTTGGTACGCATCCACCCTGAGGCCGATACCAGCTCGGCGTGAAACTGGCTTCCACGGACGCCAGATACAAAATTCAGCCCACCCTTTGGAGAGCGCAAGGCATCCAGATACACTGGCAATTTCATGATGTGATGCACCTACTGGAGGCCATGGGCTGACTGAGGTTCATTCGGATCTGAGACCTACATCCTCTGAATCTCAAACCCGAAACCCTCGACCTTAGAGCCTGAACTCTAGACCTCAGATACTACAACCCAAAAACCTACGCCGTAGACCTTAAAGCTTAGACCCAGACCTCAGCCCCTTAGCCCTCTAAACTGAGACCCTAGACCTTGAACCCCAGACGCTAAAGCTGCTCACAACTAGGTAAGGAAAACCGAGTTGTAGCCAGGTGCTATTTGAACGTCTCCCATCATTAATGTCATGGATAGCACTACATCTACCTACTGACCCTTGGTTGGCAAGTAACAATAACGAAGGAAGGAATGAATCGATCCTGGCAGCAGTTCCCACATAACCCCCAACGATACAGTATATAGTTGCTATTTTCTTTGACATTCTTTCATTCCCGGCTAGCCAAAAGCCGACAGCCCCGAATTCCATAATTCCTAAACCCTAAACCCACCATTGTTTATGTTCCATGTCCTGTTCATTTGATTTCCCATGGTTGGGGTCAATATTTTCCTAGCTCATCCCTATAGTACCCTATGTAACCCCTCTAGAACACTTTCTAATCCCAATTTACCTCAACACAATCTTTCTAGAACTAGAACCCTATATAATCCTATTTTAGCCTAAATCATCTCTAAGGAACTTTCTAAAATCCGTATATAAGCATACATAACCCCGTATAACTCCTAAACCCTAAATTCCCTAAGTACCCTACACTCTAAACCCTAAATACCCTGAACTCTAAATACCTTAAATACCCTAAATCCTACACCCCTCAGCAATCCCTACATAATATCCGAAAAACCAACATTCTTGGATCGTATAAGCCCTGTATATTCCCTATAGAATCTAGGACGAAACCAGCATCCTTGGATCGCAGGACCCTGGCCTCAGCGCCTTCACTGCGAGTGAGCCTACCTTGGAGGCCGCCTCCCCTCAGAGCTTGTAGAATTCAATTAGAGGGTGTAGGGCTTAGGGTTTAGGGTTTAGGGCTTAGGGTTTGGTGCTTAGGGTTTAGGATTTAGGGCTTAGGACTTAGAATTTAGTGCTTAGGATTTAGAATTTAGGGTTGGACAATGGCATGTACTATTTAGGCTGTAGGCTGTAGGGTGTAAGTCATGCAGGGACTATGATTTTTACAGGTTTAGGGCTGTCAGGGTTTGTGGGTTTAGGGTCCAGGGGTTACGGAACAGGGGTCAAAGCTTGGGTTCCAAGGCTTCCATGTCAAGGGGGAGCCCGGAGTGATTGGCTGGTTCAGGGGTTTGGGCTGTTGTCCACATGAGCATTCAAGCGGTCTTTTCAGGATCTGTTTTCCGAAAGGCCTGTGCAGCTCAACAAAACGACCCTAGTTTGTCAACTCACTGTCTGGGCTTCAGAACTTGCAGTTGAAGGGCTTGTTTGTCCATGTTGACTAACTTGTGAAGACCACTGCTTCGCGTCAAAACGGATGTTGGTCCAGATACTCATGCAATCGAAGTGGTTTCCGGACGAGTGTTTTACTACAACTGTCCAACATAGACTTCCCCAGACACCTGTATCGCAAGAACCCTCCTAAATCCCAAGTATCCAATCATGGCCGGTCGCAATCTCTCGGCTACAGCACTGAGCTAATATCGACCCACACAAAACTAGCGGGCACGCGGCAAAATGCCACTCCACTCCCCGAGAGCGCAATACCCCCTAATTTAAGGTTTACACCTCAGATCAAATTAGGGATTCTAGTATCAGTTCGGATAAATTCCATAAACCTAGTATCAGTTAGGTTGATTCCATAGATTGAGGGATCCTAGCATTTGTTAGGGTATATTCCATGATAAAGGGATCCTAGTATCACTTAGGGTAACTTCCATAATCAGCATGCACTGGGCTATCTGGCTTGCTGTCAAGGGCACCCCTCCCAAGGTCTGAGAGTCCGTGTGCCCACACTGTCATTTTCCAGAGCTGTCAGAAGGACTTGTTGGAAGAACGTGTGTACCAGTTGGGCATAGAGCATCTTAACATTTTTGCACATGAGGAATTGTGTCGGATTGTCCCAACCTCCTGCACTCATCATAATCTTGGCAGAAGAGCACTTGCAAAAACGAAAGCAGCTGGCACCATCCCAGACATCCATCCCATCTGATTTCAAAAGCTGACGGTGATGGATTCGGCAGGCACCCGATCAGGCGGAGGCGAAGCAGGAAGATGAGGATGGGCCTGTGCCACAGGCTATGGTTCAGGGCTGAACTCGCCATCCATTTGAGCAGTTTTCTTGCACGCTCTAAAGGGACGTGTAGAGCAGGGCGCGGGAAGTAACGGAAACCAACATTTATAGGATTTATGGGCGGCCTCTTGCTCGTCGCGCTGCCAGTGGGGTGGCCGAGCATCTTCATGATTTCACATTGGAGGGGACCTTCCCCAGCGCTTCAATAGAGCAAGGCCCAAAGTACAGTAAGTAATCCTTTTCTCCTGAATAAGAATTTGGAATTCTGGGGAACCTGTAGTTTTGTACTGGGGGGCTTAATATTAGGAGGGAGTGATGAAAGCCATTGCCATTGCCGTCTTTCTGAGCCGGTTCTGCTTGGTGTGTTCCGTTTTCTCTGAGATAACTTTTTTTGGAATTTCCTGGAAACCTGATGAGGTGTGTTTTGGGGCATATGGAGGGTCGTGTAAGGATAATGGTATTGCTGCTACAGTTCGCCTACATACCCAAATCCATCTTGCAAATGCGAGCCTCCACACCAGAGATAACCCTTATATAACCCCAACAGACTATACAGTAGTTTCCATTGTCTTGTCCATTATCCCTTAGGAGGACCCCCCACCCTGTAATAGTGGTATAATAAGAATATATGAGGACCCTAGTATAATTCGTATTATCCCTTATACTTACTAGTACTGGGTGGGGGGTCCACCTAAATTATCCCTGCTTAACCCCAATATCACCCCAATGAGTTCATCAGCCCTGCTGTCTTCTTGAGTGGCGGGGGATTGGATGGCAGAGTGGGAGCCTTCTCTTTCCTATGACGATGGTGACATCCTGTCTTCGCAGATGATGTCCAGAAGTAGAGTTGTGTAGTGGGCAGCTTCGGGTTTAGGGTTTAGGGCTTAGGGTTTAGGGTTTAGGGTTTAGGGCTTAGGGTTTAGGGTTTAGGGCTTAGGGTTTATAGGTTTAGGGCTTAGGGTTTATAGGGTTTAGGGCTTAGGGTTTATAGGGTTTCGGGCTTCTGGGTCAGGATTTGGAGCTGCGAAGCTGCACGCACGTCTGATGCCGAGTGTTTGGGGTCAGGGGGGTTGCCCCTAAACCCTGAATACTGAATATTATCCCCCTATAATGGAGAATCACATGGAAAAGAACATGGAAATGACATGGAAACTGGAATATAGGGTAGTTTATACCCTAAACCCTAAGTACCCTCAACCCTAAACCAAAAACAGAATCCCTTCCTGCGCTCAGCCGTATTCTCTAACCACCCGGAACATTCCCAGCGGGAGATTTGTCATAGCTGGTGGTTTCCACAATTTATGCCTCCCTTGCATCAAGATTCTATCCCTAAACCCTAAACCAAAAGCATAAACCCTATATTGGGCTTTCTATTTATGGAAACTCCCAGCTCAAAATTCATAAGGAACCCCCTAAACCCTAAACCCTAAGCCCTAAACCTCTGTGTGAAGGTGCCTAGCACCGAAGAGCCAGATGTGGCTACGGTGCCAAACATGGAGATGGACAGCCACATGCAGCAGGCAACAGTGCTAATTACATAAGGGTTTAGGGTTTAGGGTTTAGGGAGATTACCCCGACACTGGGGAATCAAATGGACAAGAACATGGAACAGGAAATGGACAGTGGCATTTAGGCAGTAGCTTATACCTACAGTCTCATGGGTTCCACTTATTAACTAAGCGGTAATTAGTTGCAAACGTTAGGGGATGGGGGCTACAGGTTAGCTCGAGCCAAGCTCTGAGAATAATCGTAGCATCCTAAGCCCTAAGCCCAGAGGCAGGGCAGTAAACCTTACCTGTAACCCCACTTACCTACAGTTTAATACTAATTATTACCCCTTACTTAGTAGGTATAACCCATAAAGCTGTAGGTAATTGGGGTCACGGGTAAACCCTAAACCCGTAGAGGCAAGGCGCGCCTCCTCCTTGACATGAGACTTTGCAAGACTTAAATGAGCCAAAGTCTTAACTCCTAGTATCCCCCTTAATAACCCCTATAGTAGTCCCCTATATAATCCCCTATGTGCCCCACTTTAGGAGTTTAGACTATAGCTCGCATGAGGGTCCGAAGGCGCAGACAAATATTTGGCATATCCGGATCTTGGCATCACTGTACATCTCTGGGGTGCCACGTCTATAGATAGTAACTCAAGAATGGAGAATCAAACGGAAAAGAGCATGGAAAACAAAATGGAAACTGGGTTATATAGGGGCTATGTAGGGCTCCGTGTGTGTAGATACTACCTACATTGGGCCGCAATGTCTATAAGTAGTACCTACATTGGGCCATTGGGAGCCCTAGGGCATCTTTCGGATTCCTTGGGATAGGACACAAGACTAAGAAGTGTAGACATTTTTTTTGCTTAGGGTAGGACCTCAGCATTACCAGGATCGTTGTTGGCCATAGGTTCTTAGTTTTTCTCATCTTCTAAGCGCAAATATGTAATGATATTAAGGAATCAAGATGACAGCAATAATAACAATAATAAGAACAACAATAAGAATCACAATAAGAATGATCATAAGACTGACAACAGCAATAATGATAGTAAAGGGAAAAGCACACAGAGCTTCAATATGATCCCAATCAGGAGCAAGCTATGAGGCCTGCCCACTCTTTGCAGATACTCCAGACCATCAGCCCTTCATGCTTGAAGGCCTTGCGCTTATGATTAAGCCACCGCAATCCGTAAAACGCGCTTGAAGGAGCCTGATGCAGATGTGCTGACGGCCGCGGTGGAAGATGGGACGGCCGAAATAGAGGACAGCTTTTTTGTGGGGGGCTTGGCGCTTAGGAGCTGGCGGTATGTAGGGGATCTGCCTTGAATTGACAAGCTCTCATCCTGAAGATAACAACTACAACAGAGAAATCCTGTAAACTCTGAAGCTATATCCTAGCTACTGGCTGGAAGTTGCTCCAACAGGACATGATTGTTTAGGGCTTTTAGGCGGTCCCTACCGCTACACGCTTAGCCCTAGCTTTTGAGGGAGGTCCAAAGACGCGGCCCACTCTATCATGTCGATGCCAGAAGAAGTACCTACCGCTTAATGGATTAAAGGGTTTAGGATGAGGGTTTGGGGTGTAGGGTTTCGGGTGTAGGTTTTAGGTTTTCCTAAAATCCCCTTTCACCTACAGTTTAATGGGTTATAAGTTATACTGGAAATGAATGGAGAGTGAATGGGCAGGAAAATGGGATCTGAAATGGAAACCCTGGGTCCTTTTCAATGGGTATATAGGAATATTGCCCCACAATAAGTGTGATGTCCTCATAATCGTTGTGGACATTGTGAACGTACCCCAAGCCCAGTTCTAATCATTCAAATTGTTTAGGTTGCTGCAATTCTGCAAAGGTTATTTTGGGATAATGGAAAAGAAAATGCAAACTACCATATTATATTAGGGTTATATAGGGGTTATATTGGGATAATTGAAAAGAAAATGGCAACTACTATATTATGTTAGCGTTATAATCCGCATGATAGGGATCGTTTAGGGCAGCTCTCCCAGACCTTTCTCTAGGATGTTGGGGATGCATCTCCCTTGGCGCTTCCTGCTGCGGACTCCGCGGATGCGACTGTTGACGCAGAGGCTTATCAGGGCAAGGGTGTTGACGTATGAAAATAGAAACTACTACATTCTGTAGGTTTATATTGGGGTTATATTTGGGATTAAGAAAATGGAAACTACCACATTACATTAGGGCTATAATCCGCAATCTTAGAATTCAAGAAGTACCTTCTTATGAACCCCCAAGCACGCCCCTTGAGGAGATGAGCAGGGTGGGATAGCGCTGAGGGCCTGGAGATTCAGATATGGTAGTTTCTACAAGTAGGGCTTAGGGTTCAGGGGGGGCCAGTCTAGACCCCAGTATAGGTACCCCCAAAAAAGGACCCCTGATTTTGGGAAATCCTCAGAAGCCCGATCCCGAAAATGTCCTTGAAAGATCCCTATGTAAGCCTAAGCCCTAGACCACCCAAAATACATCCCTGTATACTTCCCTACATATCTTATATATCTTGCACATCCCCCACAACGTATCCCTTTACGACCCTCATAGGACCCTTTCAGATCCTCCCTATACCCTAAGGACCCATGTACCCCATAATCAGATACTTACCCAAAACCTGTACTATGTTTTTTATTACCCAAATCCCAAGTACCTAATTATTGGGTACATGGACCCTCTGGGATATACACCGTGGTCATTCTCGTCGCACGGTCTTACTTGCCTTGGTCCGTTGGAGCACCATCTGCGAGCCACAGGGTTTCGGACATTTAGGGGGTTTAGGGGTTTAGGGTTTAGTTCCCCTTCAGTAGATATAGGGGTTATAGGGGTCGTATATGGATAATGGAAAAGCAAATGGAAATTTGGGGTTTAGGGTTTAGGCTTCATGGTTTCAACACTGCATCCAGACGACGCTGGGGGTCCATCGCGGGTAGTGGATGCCGTCTAGCTTCTCATGACGATAGGGTTGAGGGCCACTTTTGCGGATTTGGGGTTTAAGTTTGGGGCGCAGGGTCATGGACCTCATGGAGTTTGGAGCTTCATGGCGGGCCCCCGCGCCCAACTGGAAAAAGTCAACATAAGCTGTGCCTGTAGTTAATTGAAACATTTCCGAAGAAGTGGATCCGGAGAGAGCCTGATGTTCACGGATTGAGGATTCAATTGTCAGAGGTTGTGTGAATTGCGCAGAAGTTCGGGGCCCTGAGATTACGGATGTTTTGGCCGCGGTTACTTGAGAAGAAGGATTCCACGGCAGTGGGGGGCACAAACAGTAGACTCCATTTTCTTTTCTACTATCCCAATATAACCCCAATAAGGCCCTAATATTACCCCAATGGGTGGCCTAAAGCCTATAAACCCTAAACCTAAACCTAAAATCCGAAACCCTATAAACCCCTAAACCCCAAACCCTTAAACCCTAAACCCTATATATACAAAAAGAATTGCCAGATCACTGTGTTTGGGACTTTGAGGTTTCTTCTTCTCGGAAGGGTGCAGTACAGGGGATAATGGGAAAGAACATGGAATTACTACAGTAGTTTAGGGTTGAGGGCTTGGGATTGAGCGTTTAGGGTTTAGGTTTTAGGGTTGAGGGTGTTGTTTAGAGTTTAGGGAGAGGTTCCAACAGCAGGACTCTAAATGGCTTGTGGCGCAGTGTTCCAGAGGGTTTTTGTATTTGTACTATGAAACCCAATGGAGAGTATGCACATACATGTTCGACGAATCCCAACAGGGAACCCGTAATGAACTGAGAGATGGTTCGCAGTCACAATATGGAGCTTCTGGGTGGAGGCGTCCACAAACAAGAACGTTTGGCTTAAGTTTTCTTGGCTCCCAAAAGCTTTCACCTTGAACCCTGGTAAGTGTCATCCAGCCAGCTAGACTTCAACGTTTTGGGAGTGATGCCACAAAATGAGAAACCCTAAACCTTACGTGGTCTATGTGGTGCCCATTCCACTTTAGATTCTGACTTTGAGGGTTGGCTCTTATCATGGCTGCAGTTGCGGGCCCTTGCGAACCGGACTTGTTTTCGTTTATAGGGGATAGGGTTCAGGGTTTGGGGTACCCATTGGAGTAATATTGGGGTTATATTGGGGTCATATTGGGGTAATGGAAAATACAATGGAGACTACTCTTTAGAAGAATAAGCACCTTCCCTCAGGCGTCACGTTACAGTGACTAAGCGCATGCACAGAAGCAGTATTTCAGGGTCAACATTCTAAAGTTCAACCCTTGGGCGGTTAGTGTGAGAAGAGGGTTGCAAACCTGATCACCACCTCGCTTTAACTAGCTGAAGCCCAGGCTTCGACATCTACAACTCGACTTATACCAACCCACATGTAACCCCTATATATAATCCCTATATAAGCTCTATATACTATGGTAGTTTCCATTTTGCTTTCCGTTATCCCCTATATAACCCCTATATACCACCCCAGCCCATGAACCTCCACTCCAAGGAGGCCCTGAGCCAGACATCTGTGCTCCAGGTCCAGCAGGACAAGGAGGACGTGCCTGCAACAGACACATCCTCCAGTCCACGCAAGGCGCGTCTAGATGATTCTTTAAATTCTGTTTGAAAATTAGCCCCACATATAGAGGCCAGCCGCTTCTTCAGACATCTCATCCGAGTGTGGGGATCAAGTTTCGGGTGTTTGCAGGTTTCACTGGATTTTTTCCTGGGGCTTATAATGGTCTGAAAGAAGATTTGCACGCTCACATTCCTTGCAGTCATGGCTTGCATTGTTCTGTTGAAGCGGCATCCTTCAGCCCGAAATCTTGGACATGTTGTTGGTGTGAAGCTACAGGGGCTCGCGAGTGGGTAAAGAGCCCGGAGAAGTAAAGAGCCCGGAGAACACTGTGAAGCAATAGAGGTAAGAGCTATCAATGCCGGGTAAGCCGGCACATCTCGGTCAATCCCCATAATTCCCAGCAAGAGCTCCTTCTCAAATAGCTTTGCCCTGAAACACCGCAAGGGAGCTAGCCATGTGGAGATTCGGCACGAAGCTTACCTAGATGTTTGTTGATGTTCTCTGGTTTGGAAACAAGCCTTAAACTCTCAACTCCATTTCTGTTGCAGTCCTCTTCCTCTTCCCACTACTCGTCCTGCGCCCTGTCATTCTCCCCTAGCAGCACTGACAAGGTGAATGTTTGTTACTCATTGAACACCATTCATGTGAGAACCGCTGTTGCTGTTCCTACTCACGCAATTGGCAGTGTTCATTAATCCTTCGGCCAACTCAAACCCAGGCCTTAACTGGCATGTTTCACCAGTACCCCAAGAGCTTGCAGGCTTGAGGCTTTGCAGAATCGCATGTTATAGGCTTTGTATTACAAGCCCAAATTCGTTGCAAGGCCGCTTGGAGGTTCCATTGTTGTTTGGGGGAGTGGACCCCCCCCGGAATGCCTTGAGCACCCTCAAACAACATCAATGCCTTACTGTAGACGCCGGGCCGTAAATCCCAATCTCTAAGCCGCCCAAGTGCCCTGAATACCCTAAGGCCCCGTGTAGCTGCAAATCCGCAGCATTTCAGGTGCGGATCGCCGAAGACATTGCTGAGACTGCTGAGCCCGTGGTTCAGGAGGCCTAGTGGATATGGACGGGGTTACTTTTATATGCCCCAAACTTTTATCTAACTTCCTACAGTGTATACATAACCAGTTACTCACAGTTTATTAGTAGCTTCGTTGCAATTGCCCCCTCATATGTTGGTATGACTACCCATAAATCTGTAGGTGCTTGGGGTTTTATCCGTAACCCTATATACACCATTAGATGTGTGTATACTATTGTTAGTTACAAGTAGGGTGAGGCCTCAGGGCCCGGATGTTTGTTTTGGAGGTTCTCGTAAGGTTATTCTCTTGGCGACCCGTAGCGACCCGGAGAGACAACGACGACCCTAAACCCTAAACCCTAAACTCATTTTTTGTTTCATCATTTTTGCAGGCCCGAAGCCCAACCGAAGATATGGGGTTTCCGGTTGAAAGTTTGGTTTTATATGCATTTTTGTAGAGTAGGTTTTAGGTCTTCCTTTGGAAGTTCAGGGCTTATTGTGGCTTACGGGGATATTTGGACCCCTAACTTTGCAGCCCAAAACCTCAACCCTAAAACCAAAAGATGGCAATCACTCTGTCAACCAGAAAATTGTGTTTTCCGTGTCACCTCCACACGGGTTTAGGGTTTAGTAGATAAATATACATATATATATATACTCTATACATGTGATCTACGTGGCTTCCTATAGTTTTCCTGGTCAAGGACCCCGTGACCCTGTGTACTGCACACCCTTGAGCAGATTGCGTGACGTAAAGAGGTTAAGATCACCAGGTTCTGAACCATGGGGTTAGGGTTTAGGGTTAACTGTAAGAAGGGCCATGGAAGCGGCGCTCAGGGTATATGGAGTGTTGATGGGATGTTCGGACACTTTCTGCAGGTAAAGCTCACGACATGAAGGTCATCTTCCACGGCACCTCTAGCATAGAAACAGGCACGATCACTGACAATCTTTGTGTACTCTAGACTCCTCGCATAACTATGCTGTGCCATGCCTCAATTTTACTTTAAAATCCTTTTCTGAGTACATACGTGAAGATGGTTGTCCCACGCAGAATCCGGAAAAAGGGTCCATCTGTGAAGGGTTTCAGCCTTTCAGGGATGTATTCCTCATGTCCTCAGCTTGTACCCTGCGGTTTTAGGATCCTAGCCCCTAAACCCCTAAACCTTAAATAGGTCCCCTAATGTAAAGAACCCTAGGAAACGATGCGGCTACGCATAGTACAATGAAGGGCTAAACTCGGGCCATACCAGAGAAACTCCCAACAGAGGGCCTCAACAACTTCAAGTAGCAAATCCTAAGTCCCACACGCTAAGCCCCTAGTCACATTCCCTGCAGCCTCCCCGCTATTCAGAAGAAGGTTAGCAGCCACACAAGAAGAAACCCTGGTATTTGAACAACCCTCAACAGCTCGCGACAACACCCGGCCTTGACTTTTTATAAGCTATAGTCGAAGCTGAGGTGGATGCTAGGAGGTTAGACTATGGCTCATATGGTGGCTCATATAGAAAACAATCCGAAATTTGCTTAATCTCAGGTCCTGGTAATACGAAATAGCCAGCTTACAGTGGAAGCCAGGCAGTGTGTTTACCCCAAGAGACAGGAAGAGGGAAATGTGACCTGAAATCAGATATTGTGAGTTTAGGGTTTAGGTTTGTGTGACAATTACTCATAACATTGCCCCGGGTACTTTATGATCTAATTTCATAGTATACCCCCAGGTACTGGAGAAACGCATGGAACATGGAGGATGACATGGCCAGTGGGTCCATAGGGACCCTAAGCCCTAAACCCTGAACCCAAAGATGGATGGATAGTTGCCAATGTCTATTATGGCCCCAGGTTCCTTCTATAACTATAATCCAGGGTACTTCAAGTAGGCCTCAACATGATACTGGTACCTAGTTAGGCCCCTGTAGCATACAATCTCTACAAAATCTCCTATCAGAACCTAGCTTCAATTTTGTTTTCTTCATTCTCGGGGGATACGTGTTACATGTCCCTAAATCCTAAACCCTAAATCCTAAACACGAAGCCCCAAGCCCTATTGGACTCTGGAGAAAAGATCACACGAAACGGAAAAAAATAGGGCCTCTGCTGTAAACATTTGCGAGGAGGAAAGGGTGACCTTTGTGGAGCCAGACCCAGAAGTTGGCCAAGAGGAAGATCCTAAAGCGCTGATTAGCCAGCTGTTTCAGGCCTGGCAGGGTCCCTTTAAACGGGTGGGGTTTCCCAAAATTAGGCGCCCCTTTTCGGAGGTTCTTGTAGTGAGGAGTATACTATCTTGGGCTCTATGTTGAGGCATTACCATGCATTGTAATGTGCTTGGTTTAGGGTCTGTGGTGGAGAATGACTGCAGGTATGAAATTTGGCAGCCTCAGGCACACTTGGAAGATATGGGCCCATAGGCTTTGTGAACATGGGCTTTTCCTTGGCTGTTCCTCTGCTACAGTACGGCACTTGCTGTTCTACGCCCCCTGATCGTTGGTTGCCCAAGCGGGCACGTTTGAAAACTGCTGTTCCCCATAGGTAGCTCTCAGGGAAAACGGATACCTGCGTTGACTCAGGATCGCCTGCAGATGTGACGATTAGGGCTGAGATGTGACATGAAGTCTCGACCATGGTGTTCGCCCTACACACCGAATCGTTTAGGTTTGGTAGGAAACATTTTGCAAGCAGGCTTCGCAGTGCCCTGCTTCTGTGATAAGAATTAAGAATATGTGCTTGAGAATCTACAGCTTTTTAAAAAATGATCCCTGTATAGACCCTAATAGGGACCGCGTCTAATCCTGTTCTAGTTCTTAATCCATGCTCTCGATTAAAAAGACCCGATTTAAACAACATGCATGGACCAACTTATGTAGGGGTCCAAGATAAGCTCATGGGCGAAAAGCAAGTTTGGGCCTCAAAACCACTAGATTTCAAGAAAATGATTCTCCAAACCCTAGAAAACAATAGAAGGACTTTTTATGAGCTCTAACGGATTTTAGATAGGTTTTAATTGATCTACAAGTATTTTCAAGTTAGCTCCTAAATTGGTTCTAAATTTGTTTCAGGAGCTTACCTTGAGAAGCTCCAGGTCTAGGGAGACTCGCTTACATGGCTGCTGAAAATGAGAAAAGCTAAGCTGATCTTGAAGCTTGATTTGCTGACTGAAGCTTCTTGTGAATTAAAGGCTCGAGCATTGCTTCCTGAGCTAGCCCTTAGGGAGCTTGCATGGGAGGGCCGCCCTTAATTTATAGAAAAAACCCTTAGAACAATTTAAGAAATAGCTAGCCATAGAAAGGATGGTATCTGAATTGCACTGACTAACGTTCCATTTGATTTGAGTTAGATTTCAATTAGATCTAACTTCGGGATTGAGGGTATTGCTTTACAGTTTCAGGTCTACAGTCTGAGGGTGTATTCCCTTTAAACTGATGTTACTTAAATGCCAGTTTCCAATAGATGTTTAATTGCATGTTAAGTGGAATGATCTAATGTCAGTAGATTCTGCTTTGATTTCAATAAGATTTCTGTTTATTTGAAATAAACTGAAATTGCATTTGACTTTTGGATTTGGGCTTTTTGCTTTATAGTTCAAGGTCACAACTCTGGGGTTTAATTAGATTTCAATTGGCTTTACTTTCATTTCAAATAGGTTTCAACTGATTGTATTCAGATGTTAAGTAGACGTCATGGAGCTTGTAATTCATTATCATGTGTTTCACTCTCTTGAAATTTGTTTTGGTATAGATTTGAATTCACGTTCGTGACAGATTTTTCCCCTACTGGAATCTGGCTTCCCCAGCATAATGGGCCCAAGGTTATCAATACAGGGGGGCAGTGGGGGGGGTGGCGGGTGTCGGTTTGGGGGGGTTGGATGTGCGGTCCGCAAGTGCATCGAAGTGTATGCGCAGAGTTTGTTCATCATGGCAGGAATGAAGTTGCTCTAGACAGGGGTCTTCCTCTGGACTGTGGTTCTCAGACAGTGCCGTCGACCTCGTGTACTCCACGGAGTCAACGGATAGCCCCCAAAAGGGAACGATATCACACAGATTGTGGCCCTCCACCCAACTTGTTGAAGCTTCAAACCGTGTTCTGCTGTGCAGTATGGGGATCGCGTTGTATGTCATGCGTAGCCTCACGGGAATCTGTCTTCAGGCGCATGGGTTCAATCCATGAAGGATTTTTTTTCCGGAGATCGATTTTGCAAAAACCGGCAGGGGGCCGAAAGGTAGTCAGAAGTCCCCCCACGCATCCCCACCACTCTTTCAGTGGTCTGTAGTAACCCCACTTATCCCCATTATTAACTTACGTACTAAGTCCCCACAATATATACCCCACTATACTATAGTTGTTTCCATTTGCTTTTCCGTTATCCCTATATAACCCCAATATATATATATGTATATACACACCCTATGATCCTTATATAACCCCTATATAATCCCTCGAATCCTTATAGTTTCCTATATAACTCCAATACATTCCCTGTTATAGTAGTTCCAATGGTCCTTAAGGTTTCCCTGTTGGCTCCAGTGGCAGGTCTTCTCGCACTCCGATGCCTCGCCGTCCAACCTTGCGAAACAAGATGGGCCGCCCAGGCCTCGATGGAAGGCGCAGAAGATGCGTGAGATAGAGATCGGTTTAGGGTTTAGGGCTTAGGGCTTAGGGTTTAGGGTTTAGGGCTTGGGGTTTAGGGTTTAAGGTTTAGGGTTTAGGGTACCCAGAGGGTCCAAGTACCCAATATCTGGGTCAATGATAACTGGGTAGTAGTAATGATAGTACAGGTGTTGGGTAAGTATATGATTTTTAGGTTTTTGGACCCTTAGGGTGGAGGGATAAGTGGCGGGTTCGTAGGCATGATTTTCTAGGGAGTATATAGTGCCTATATAGACAATAGGGGCTATATAAGGATCAGTTATATAGTGGCCTAGACAGGCTTGTATGGGGAGTTATGTGTGGATGGTATAGGGACTATAGGGAGTAAGTTATGGGAGTTATATAGAGATCATACAGGGGCTACGTAGGGATTACTTATGGAGCGGTTTGGACAGGGTCACATAGGAGTCATGCTGGGAAGGTGTGGAGCTTATATAGGGAGTACATAGGTGTTCTACAGGGTTTAGATGGTTGCTATACATAGGTATCAGACTGGGGCTTATATAGGGTTTAGGGACATGCTCGAAAGAATGCAGAATCAAATGAAGTGGAAAATTGATTAAGAGTTGAGGGTTTGGGTACTGCCCGCCTCCCCTTCAGTAACAGTTGGATAATACTTATAATATGGTTATATATAGCCCTTAATAGGACCCCTAATATGGACTGTTATTGGGGGGCAGTACCCAAAGTTGAGGGTTTTGGGTCGAGTCTTTAGGATGAGGGTTAGAGTTTAGGGATTGGGCTTGTTGCTGGTTGGTAGGCAGCGACAAAGAGAATGGATGCCGCCATTGTACTGAGGGTTCAATGTTTAGGGTTGTGATTCTGGATCCTCGGTAATAATGACGTGAAAGTATATCAAAGTTGCTGTGCTATTCAGGGTGATCGTCGCTAGAGTGGGGGAATGAACGACTACCATAGTATTTTGGATTGAAGAAGAAAATCAAGGTACATTGCCCCTTCGGGTCACGGAAAGTAGTGAAGAATATCGAAATGAGCTGCTATACATTGCGGGGGTTAGGGTCTGGGCCCTGGCGATGAGGAGGTAGCGGAGGAGTGCATCCCTGCATTAGTCCCCTTCTAGGTCCTCATACGACAGACTAAAGTTATGTTGGGGGAACCTATAGGGAAAATGTAGGGTTTTAAGGGAGACCTATTAAGGAATATCCCTTTTGGCAGCTTCACCCTTCAAATGACCGACTCCGTCAGTCCGCGCTACTAGAACGTTAGTCCAGGGCTCATTTGCGTCCCAAGTTCCCATTCCTTCATTCTTACTACAGGCATCAGTGATTTTCTGGATGTTCATTCAGGATTTGTTCTTTTTTTGTCGCGGTGGGTTTCCTTGTAGCATTCAGATGCACCGGATCCCTTTTTTCGAGCGATATGGACTCAAGGCCTGGCTGTATGGTTTAAGATTTTCTGAGTGGCGGGCTACGACGAGTGTCTGTGCGCTCATGCAGATTCGAGTTCTCTGTAGCCAGGATCATCATTCCTTAGGTCCCTTCAAAAAGGGTTGTAGGGATATAGTGCGATCTACAGGGACTGGTGAGGGTCCGTGGGTTGAAGGAAACAGGCATTGTTTTCTTGCTTATAGATGAAGGCTGAGATGAATACCCCAACATGACGACATCAGTCCCGAGATAAAAGATGAGGTGAACGAGATGAGGGGCCGTCGGTAAGCGATGCTGCACAATCAATGATAGTTTGACAGACTTGCTAGGCGCTTCACAGGTACTTGTGGCTTCTAGGCAGATATCAGAGCTTTTCGAAAACATCCGTCTCGGATCCTTCAGGGAGACCCCCCATATTCCCCCTGGGAATTTCCATATCCATGGATTCCGCAAAGTCATGCTGTTATTGAACAGCTTGGAAGCCGTGCCGAATAACAGCTGAAAGCAGGATTGGATCAAAGGGCCGGAAGCTGTCAGAATCTCAGCATTGGAATTGTCGACGCTTGGTTATCCTATAGGCTTTTGGTTGGGGTTTTGCAGGTTTTTTGAGGCTCCTAGAGTTTCAGGGATTTATGGGGTTTATCGGTCAAAAGCAGTAACTCGGTTCTGGATTAATGCAGCTGGTGCTGCGATTTGGGCTGGAGACAAGGGCCACGACTTCGTGTTAAAGATGTATGGTTCTGTTCTCACAGGCCGACACATGAACTGAGCTTGACATTTTCCTCTTAGATTTGGTCGAATTGCGCGCAAGCAATACCTGACTAGCAATTTGTGCAGTTCTGGCTCCTTACGGCAAGAAACAGCTAGGTGAATGCCGCACATGCAAGGGACTGGGCGCAAGACAGCAATTGAGCGCTGATCACACGATAAAGGCTTTGGTAGCCTTCAGGGATCATGACGTGTGCAAGGAGTTCGAGGGAACTTGCTGCGCCCACTCTGACAGGTTGTTGGAGCCTTTGTTTTTGGGAGATGGGCTGACAAGGCGTCAGCGGGTGATTCAGTGTGGAGAGATATGGTAGTTTCCCAAAATAAGGGGACCCTAATATAGACCCCAATATACTATAGTCCTTATTATGGGGAACCCCAATAAGGTACCCCTAATTTTGGGAAACTCCCATATTAAGTGACCAAGGTAATGGTTTGGCATGAAGCCGTTTTAGGGCATACGGACCATACTAGCCCCGTATCACATGGGCATTTCCCAAATTTTTGGTGCCTATAAAGGATTGAAGGATAATAGCATTTTTGGGTCTATGTCGGGATCCCCTGTTCAGGGAAATTACCAAATCATCTAAACTCGCCATGATGTCCCCCAGCCGCGTTTATCCTTGAAGCATCCCGAATCACCAAGCCCTGAGCCCAAACCTATTGGTTCTTAGCAGGGAATATGGGAATCCATTATATGAGCTACTGTCAATTCTAGCTAAGGGACCCTTAACATTGGACGTAATGTTACCATGACAATAAATCACCACCAGAACGTGTTTTGCGTTTTTGGTTTACGAAAGGGGGGGGGGGTCTCGCAATAATGAACTAAGGGGCTAGGGTAGGACCAGGTAGTGCAGCTCATAATACTGGTACGACAAGTAGAGGGGGATCGATTGAAATCGGGGCATTTTCGCCAGACCATATTATGTTTTCCAACCCCTTATTATTGCCGATGGACCTTGTTTGGACATTTTCGGCCTCCGAAGTTATTAGAAAGCAATTTTGACTGTCCGGGAATTTTTCTGGCTCGGCAACAATGTATTATTGCCACCCCCTTCTTAATGCTATGGTAACATTAGGTGTCCGTCTTGTAGCCTAGTATAGTTCCTAATATGGTTTCCAGTAAAGAACCCATGTCCAGTGAATTACCTTAACAAGTAATAGCTGTACGCGCTATGGGGGGTTATATAGAGATTATATTCTCTTATTCCTTACAAAGCACCAGCAAGCAATTTAAGGGCTAGATAGGCTTATATTCCTAAACCCTAAACCTTAAACTCTAAACCCTAAAGCCTAAACCCCTGTTCCCTGCTAAGAGCCTTTGCAACATCCAAGTCTGGAAGCCCTTAAAGGCCCTTAATGTGGGCGTCAGCCAGTTTTGGTGGCTTCTAGGGTACCCCAAACCCTAAAACTCTCTATCTACATATATATGTCTATGTCTATAAAGTGTGTGTGTGTGGGTGTGTATATATATATAT
>CAJNIZ010019036.1:9556-27402 GCA_905231905.1 Symbiodinium pilosum
GCACGGGAGCGCGATTTTTCTCAACATTTTCCAGATGCTCAGCACGGGAGCGAGATTTTTCTCAAAATTTTCAAGACGCTCAGCACGGGAGCGCGATTTTTCTCAAAATTATCAGGACGCTCCGCACGGGAGCGCGATTGTTCTCAAAATTATCAGGACGCTCAGCACGGGAGCGCGAGTTTTCTCAAAATTTTCAGGACGCTCAGCACGGGAGCGCGATTTTTGGAAAATTATCAGGACGCTCAGCACGGGAGCGCGATTTTTCTCAAAATTTTCAGGACGCTCAGCACGGGAGCGCGATTGTTCTCAAACTTTTCAAGCCGCTCCGCACGGGAGCGTGATTTTGATCAAAAGAGAACGATCTTGAGCGGATCAATTTGATATAGAATTGGAATAGAAATCGTTCTTCAAATGATCAAAAATCGAATAACGAATCCGTCGAATTTATTTCAATCCTATATCAAAACGACCTCCCAAGAATCTCTCTCTTGAGAAGGTAAATCGAAATTTCGAGGATATCTTGATCCGGAGCGCGATTTCTGAAAATCGTATTATGAAATTTTCAGGATTTTCTCTACGGGAGCGAAATTTTGATCGATTTGAACGAAAATAAAATCGATATAAAATCACCGAAATTTCGAGGACGTCTTCAGCAAGAGCGCGATTTTTGGAGATAGGCTGAAGATAAAAAATGATCAGAGGCTCCAAAAAAAAAAACGCTTGTCCGACAATGTTGCTCAATTTTTGATTTATATAAAGCGAGATAAAGTCATAAAATACGATTTTTTGAGGATGTCTCGAGCGAGAACGCGATTTTTGAAAAAAAAATGAGAATCAGGGGATCGTCCAATTCATTTCGATTCCCCCTAGCAAGACTAGTTTTAAAGGCAATCTGACCTCTCAGACACAATATCGTGATATTCACCGTTTTGAGGACGCTCGAGCGAGAGCGCGATTTTTAAGTCAACGTCAGCGTATCAAAAATATTTGCGCGACGGAAGAGCACGTTGCGGGAGCTGGACGACGCACTTAATAATTAGAATCCTATAAATAAATATAGGGAAAAACGAATAAAATTGCTTGCGTCTATTCTATATAATTAAAATATGATAGATCATTAAATTTATTAAATAATTTTGTCCTATATATTAATATCAAAAAATATAAGTATAAGACAGATAAATCTGTTATCAAAGAGATCTATTGACGTCTAAATAAATCGTGAAATAGAGAGAGATTAGAATTGACCCGCTACCTACAAGAACGGAAAAATATTTATTTGAAAATACCCATAAGAGGAAGTTCGATGAATAAGCAACGAATAAGATCATATATGAAGCTCGATGAATAATTATCATATAATACCGCACGTGACCAAAAACGACCAAGCTATAGATTCTGAAAGATTTTGGATCTCTGCCTCGGATAAGTTCCATTGAATTGGCTCTGATCTCCTGAGAGGCCGGGACCTTGAGATCTATAGGTCCGTAGAGGATCCGTAGGACCCATAGGGCCCGTAAGAGCCCGTAAGAGCCCATAAGAGTCCGTAAGAGCCCGTAATGATCTATGAAGCTCCGTAGTGGCCTATAAGGGCGCGCGCGAACCCGGCACGTAATACGTAAATGCGGCGCATCGCACGACCATTCTAGGAGAACGAAACGTTGCTTGAAGAAGTATTGAGAATTTAGGAGTCTTAGTGAATAATTTTTGGCTGATAGAGATCATGAATATAGCATCTCCAATTAATCCGTCTCATTCAGATTCTATTTATTAGAATAAATTCTCTGACCTCCATATTTAGCGTAATTTAATTGAATGCCGCAATATATAAAGGAAATTATTCATTTTTGGGGATCCCTTATAGGTCATTATGGACCTCTGGGCGAAAATGATTATTTCAAGACTTCTAGGCGGGAATTTAATAAATCAGCAGATAAATCAAAACTTGGAAAATTTATTTAGAACCTACTTCCTAAGTCCCCTGAATCTCCAAATAACGTTAAATAACGAGAAATTATAAATGATCTATAATATATAGATATTCGTTGAATTCTTGATATCAATATGATATCTTGAGGCATTTTGCGGATACTATTGATATTAATATCCGGGATCTAAAAAGTCCGTATTTATCATGCGTTCAATGATGAGCCATTAAGGATAATGAAATATTATATCAAGGCATAGAGACCTGAGAAATCAGATTTTGGGGGGGCTATAAGTATATCAATCCCAATGAGAGTTAATCGCCCTCCCTTTCAGAATAATCTAATCTTATTAGAAAACCCCTTAGACTCTAGATATTTAGATAACGTCGTTTAATTATATATGGCCGAATAGATCGAAATTTGTTGAGCTATCGAATATCAGCATGGCATCTCGAGGTACGAGCATAGAGAAATTCATAGACGTCTATAAGATCAGTAACGGAGAAGATCCTTATCTTCATCGTATATCGTTGGACGCGTATTATTTCGGAAGGTTAATAGTGACAACGAAGCAAGCAAACATTTAAATAAATAAAGAAATATAATAAAAAGATATTGAAAGCAAATCTAAGCAGATCAAATTCTTTAATTTTTTTCATAGTCTTATATAGAAAATGAAGAGAATCTAATAATTAAATCTCGGAGCCCTCCGGGCATTACTATCTACGTATAAACGATATTATATTATTTATCGATAGAAATTCTTAGAAATATATAGAATGCGAATATAATATCGTCTCAGATTATGAAGATAGCAATATTAACCTTTCTCGACTTAAATATCGAATGAAAATTAATAGCAAAAAAAAAAAATATATCGAATCATTCTATGAGCGAAGACGGAAGTAATAGCATTCCCGATTTCATAAGATTCTCGTAGATTTCCTGAGATGATGTGAATATTGCATCGATTATTATATAGAATGCAATATACCTAATCCTTTGCCTCTCATCAATATTCAGAAAATTGGCCATAATTCAAATCTTAGTAGTGAAATGAAGACCGCAAGGACCCTATAAATCAGAAAATATCAATATCTTTCATTCCCGCCTAATTATTCTACTTAATTTCTAATTTATATTCAATCTTCATTCAATATATATTCGTATAGATATTTAAAGAATGCAAATAATATTAAATCGTAATTATCATCATTAGCGGATATTGGTATCTCTATCTATAGCATCCATAGTCTCTATAAATCTATAGAAGTTGCGCCGGGTCGGTAGCAGTCCCGAAATTTCGCCTCCGAGCCGCCGCGCAAACAGCCAGAGCCAGAGAGAGAGAGAGAGAGAGAGAGAGAGAGAGAGAGAGAGAGATCTCGAAATCTTGAGAGATTTTTGGTCACGCGCCCCTTTGAGCACGCGGCCCCCGTATCCAATCCGGTCTTTCCGCCTCATTTCTCTCTCTTGGGCTATCTATGCGGCGGTTCGGGGGAACGCATAAAACACCGTGAACGGATACGGCCGACCTATAAATTCTGAAAGATTTTGTTTCTCCGTCCCGGGTCTACGCGCTCCTCCGAACAACCGCGCCGACAACCAAAGAGAAATAAATCACGCGGAACGTATAAGATCACACGTGAATCCCGACGAACAATCAATATATCAGACCGATCTCCACTCCGGGTCTACACCGAGCCGCCGCGCAGGCAGCCGAAGAGAGAGAAATGGTTCGAAATCTCGAGAGATTTCGGGTCACGTGGCCCCCGCATCCAACCCGATCTTTCCGCCTCATTTAGTCTCTCTTGGGCTATCTGCGCGGCGGCTCCGGGGAGCGCAATAAATCCCCATAGACAGATACGGCCAACATATGAATTCAACAAGATTTTGGTTCTCCGTCCGGGGTCTATGCGCTCCGCCGAGCAGCCGCGCAGACAGCCAAACAGATAAATCACGCGGAAAACCGCTCCGGGGCCACAAGGGCCGCACGACCAAAACTCTCCGAGATTTGGTCGCGCCGCCCGCACGAAAAATCTCGGAGATTTTAGAGCCTCTAACTTTTCTGAAGGGCTCTAAAATCTCCGAGATTTTACAGCCCCTAGGGAGCCCGCAGGAGACGTTTTACAGTTCCCCGATTCGAAAATCACAGAAATTGTCCAACCTCTAGTTTTGCCGAAAGACCAGAAAATCTCGAGAATTGTTCAATTTCTAGGGAGTCCGCAGGAAGCATGCTAGTGGAGACCCGGAAAACCTAAGCTCCGCGCGAGCGAGATAGCCGCAAGTTGCCATGCCTTTTCTAAGAGGTAGAATAAACATGAATATCTGACCAGCTCATGACGTCTTTGCGGATGTGTTTGTTTATCGTATCTTTCCAGTCTTCCTGAGAATTCGCTTATGCAACTCATGTTTTCCTCAAGGCAACGCATCCCAACTGACACGCCGGGCTAGAACATCAGGAACCTGCACAAAAAGCTCTTGCAGCAACCCGACTTCACTTGAGTGCAACGGATCTGCATTCAGGCCTGAGGTGCTGAAGTAGAAAGGTTGTAGAACAAGAGCTAGCTCAACAATGTTGAACATGTTGATCACCTGGGCAGCAGTCATAGCAGACTGTTTTACGCGTGGCATTCTGTGCACACAGTCGCATAGGAGGGAACCGGAATCTTCTTGAGGATCCAATCCTTGAACAGCCACGCGCAAAACCATCTCATCTGGCAAAAGAAATTGAGGCCGCTTCCAAAGTCTCGCTTGGGCGGCGAAGCAGCTTGTCAAACATTGGCGACCTTCAGACACCACAGAGCCGGTCAAATGCGGACCAGGCACGGCTCAGCAAGCTAGAGCAAGTCCCAAACCTGAGCAATGCCCACCAGACTTGGTTCTGTCGGCGCCGCACCTGTCCATTCCGGAGTGTAAACGTCTTCTACAGGATTCCGCCTTTTGGGCCTCGGCCGTCTCCAAGGCAGCTGCCCTGGTGCCACTGTTGGGACGAAGCTCTTGTGCCAGCAAGCCCTGCACAGCACTGCGCAGGATGCCGGTAGGAAAGCTAAGTGGAAAGTTGTGCAAACATGCTCAGGTAGGCACAGCAGAGATCCGGTCTAGAAGGACAGCCACGAGCCAGGCCTAGCACTAAAGAAGCGCCAGGAAGGCGCAAAAACAAATGTTTATCACTGTCAGAGCAAACTTTCTAAGTTTCAGTCAGCCCAAGATTTTCGCCCTCTTCGACGAAGCATTGCCAGATGAAGCAGTGGGCGACTATGATACAAAACCTCTCAGCAGAGAAAAGTGCTGTCAACATCTCAGTGGCCAATGATGTAATGCAGCCTCTGCCAAAACAATTTGCGAGGTGATTGGACTGCGGTCCTGCACCAGAAGCTCTCAAGCTGTGGAAGGCACAGCCAGAATTACAACCTACCGAGACTCTAGTCAGTATCTTGCCACTCTCCTCCCGCAGCCCAGCAGCAACACCTCGCAAATGGGTACGCGCAGGGCACAACATCCGACTCTGCATAAGAGTTAGCATGTCAAGCCCTAAGGCACGGACGCGCAGGGGGAGCAGCTGTTGGCTGTTGCTCGACATCGCCATTGGAACTTTGAGCCTGAGCATCGAAATGTGAAACTC
The DNA here is from genome assembly GCA_905231905.1 of Symbiodinium pilosum. Taxonomy (NCBI): domain Eukaryota; class Dinophyceae; order Suessiales; family Symbiodiniaceae; genus Symbiodinium; species Symbiodinium pilosum. The sequence goes on from CAJNIZ010019036.1 coordinate 15,107, forward strand.
AAGCTGGAAGGCTGACAACGCTGACAAGCAGATTGCCTCCAAGGCCTTGAGAGAGCGGCCTGTTCGCCTGAGTACCGGTATGTACTCCCTGCGAGAATCGTATCAAGGCTTGCAACAAAAGCAGGCGTCGCAAAAGTAAGCTCAGGGCCGCCCCACGTAAGCCGTCTGGGCTGTTGCTTCAGAAGGTGTGGCCTCCGAGGAAGTCCTCGGGTATGCAGACCGAACCAACAGCTTGGATCAGGGCTTGCGTGGATGACGGTCGTGTCAGCGGCACGTGTGGGGAACACTTGCCAGAGTAGTGGTGAGGTTATCTCCAGTCAGGAACACACGGCCCAAGAGATGTGTCCAGCAAGCCAGTCGAGAAAGTGTTTGGAAGCACAGGGCCCGTAAACCTTGGACTACTCTTGGACCCCAAAGGACAGCACCTCTGCAGTTTCCCTATGCCTCTGTCCCTCTTCAATTGCAAGGCGTCAGGGGGTGGAGCTAGCATGTGTTTCTATTTGAATCACCTTGTTTGGAATTGCAAGGCTGAAAGGCGGCCATTGTCGTAAGACATGGTCCCACTTGGATTTCCCTGCGTCACTGCTCCTCATGAATTGCTAAGGTGAAATTGGGTGGCGCTAATTGATTTCTCTACTCGCGTCGCCTCATGTCGAACTGCGAGGCAAAAAGAGGATACTAAAAACTGTTAATCCATGACTCTACTTGCATTTCCTTGCTCCTGCGCCCGCCAATTGCAAGGCGAAAGGAGCATGGTATCAAAATATGCATTTGGAGTTTCTCGATGCTACTGTGAATTGCAGGGCGAAGTGGGGATAGTTTTAAGAAATGTCGCTGTTTGACTTTCCTTCGGTCAGCGGTTCCTTTAAATTGCAAATTCAAAGCCAAGGTTGGAGGGTTTTAACATTTGTTTCCCAAAATGAGTTCGCTTACTGAAAACTGCAAGGCGAGGGAGGCTGGCTCTAGCAGCCATTCCTAGTTGTGCTTTCATATCCCAGTGTGCTGTTTCAATTGTAAGGTGAAAGGGTGGTTTAACAAAGGTATGTAACTGAGTCTCCCTTTCGTCGCTGTTTTTTGAATTTCTAGGCAAAAGGGGGGGCATGAGTTTCCTTGGGTCACGGGCAGTGTGCGGATACTTAGGGAAATGACTGGAGAAGATGAACCAGAAACCTGGGACCCCAAGCCCTATTTGACAGCCTGACAGCATCAATGAAACGCAGATGAACGGCTCTTGTTCCCGACACAGCCAGTTGTGCCTGACATGCCGCACTATCTGTTGCTCCTGACACTGTCTTGTTTTTTCCCATCCCCGGCCGCCCTTACACTACCACCCGTAGCCGACATGACCAACATCTGGGCTTGCATGCTGCTAAGCCTCTGCTGATCCCGCTTGCCAAGCAAGGCAGCATTTCGCTGTTCCCTGATTGCGGGTGCAGACAGTTGACTGCAAGGCTTCTCAACCGAAATCACAAACCATGCCAGCTCAGCAGGAGTTTTGGTGGCTCTGCATCCTCAATAGCCACCTCCACAACAAAGGCTGTCTGTTTGCTTCGGGTTGGCGAGCTGAACCACACCTCGTCCACATAGAAACTGAAGGGCATTCGCATTCTGAGGAAGACTTTCAACACCTGAGGATGCGAGCAGCTCTGGCAGAGTTGTTGGAAGCAAGTGGCCGGCAACATCAAGTTGCAGGTTTCAGCATGCACTTCGACTTGCAAATATGCGGCACCTCATTAACAGAACACTACATCCAGTACACATGTGCATAGACATACAATGCCCATCCAAAAAGTTTGAAAAAGCTGTGTCGACTTTAGAAGCCAGCCTGCACACGTCACTCAACATAGTGCCGATCTTTTTTTCAGGAACTCTGAGTGAGAGACCAGCTTCACTATTTCGATCCTGGTGCAGACCTTCAGAGCCTCCTTGGAGCCTGGAAACAAGTTTGCCAAGAGACCTTGACATGGCCACCTTTTTTCCGTCTGCAGATCAGCGTCTACAGACATTGATTTTGTTTGGGATGGTAACACCCACAACCACTGGTTGCGTCTCGAACTTCGAGCAGGATAGAGCCTCTTCTTCGAAACGCATCCATCTCAATTAGCACCTGGCCCAGTACATGCTCACAGCAACCTTCCTGTGCAGGATTGTAGTTTAGCTTCGGGGTGTTCAACCCTTCAACCCCTTGCCGCCTGAATAGACCGAATGGCACGTAGCGCAAAGGCAGCGAGCATGTATGTGAGACCTGCCAGGGGCAAGAGCTGATTCATGCCCGTGACATGTAACAGTATGAACTATCTATGTACAAAAGGCATCAAGAAAGCAACGGTACTAGCATGTGCCAGGCAGACGTGCGTGACGAAGCTCCTTCGAGGGAGGTTGCGACACACTGACAACACCTGGTCCAGGATTAAAATCAAGACAAAAGAGAGGCGTGACAGCGTCAAATGCTATACACTGAACAGCAGCACCCTCCCCACAACCTCCATTCTGTTTGTCACAAACCGGAATCCTCAGGAAAGATGTGAGCGAAACGTGGCATGCAAAATGCTAAAGACCAAAAGACTGTGGAGCATCGTAGAGCCAAGTGCCAGGCTCTTCCGGGCTGCGTAGCACCACCGTTCGATACCTTGCTTCTTCACGAGGTGTCACTCTTATCCTACGATAATGCTGTCGGCCAAAAAACGAACCAAGGGCTATGCAAGTTAAACAGGTCGCTGAGGGAGTAAACAGCCTGATCCAGGCTTTCTTCACGCCAAAACTCAAATTTGCTGGATACACGTTTTGGACTAAGCCTGGCTCCAAAATCCTGCTTTGTCGTCGTCGTCTTCCTGAACGGTTCACAACAAAACTTTGTTCGTAAATGAAACGCTGTGCCTGCACGGGGACCAGCACGACGCACATCTGCAGCATCTGCTCCAGCCTCAAAGAAGGGACTACAAACCAGCCCAGCTATGACAGCAATGAAGCAGCCAAGCCAAAATCGGCAAGTCGGTTCCCAACTGCTCGCCCCACTTGTCCATGAAGGCGCGCTGAGCTGTTAAAGCAGCCTGTCCATGTGCAACGCTGCCACAGATAAGCTTTTTGGTTCTTCATGGGAGGCATGATGTCAGCAGGGCCAGCTCTCGACTGCCAGGACGCGCTCCATTTTAACATGGATCACACGCAAAGTTTCCACAATTTCTGTACATTCACCACTCTTGTGGGGCATTCCTATCACACCACATGTACGTTGACCTGCTGTTTTTGATGAGGTAGATAAAAGGGCGCTAGCACTTGATCGGTGGATCTCGTCCAAACCATTTTTCCCAGTGAATAGACATTCAGTGTCCCCTCGTCAGGAGTGTATGCCTTACCGTCCAAGTCTTGAAACGTCCAATTTTTGATAGTGATTCTGTTGTTAGCAGGATAGCTGCCACCAAAGCTGGTGTAGAAAACAAACATTGACGTGTCAATGCAAGACTCCCCACTTTCTGGCTGCAGAATAGGATGACGTGGGGCAGGAGCTTTGCAGGTGATGCTGTCAAACATGACAGACTTAAGACCATAGGTTGCGGCACAGTTGCCATACCAGTTGGGACGCATAATTCCCGGATTGACAGCAGTGCAGCTTCGGAAGGTAACATTTTCCGGATTGGCATCAGCACCCCAAAGCACATACATATCATCGCCAGTGTTCTCGAAGTACACAGACTCGACAAGAGCGCCCTGCAGGTTGCCGTGCAAATTAACGGCATCAGCCTGCGCTGTTCTGGACACCAAGTTTTTGACAAGAAAATTTCGCGTTCCTGTGGAATCCCGCGTCTCAGGAACCCAAATACCCACCTGGGTCGAGCGCACACCGTTTGGCTTGCAAAAGCAGCACTCTTCCGTCCATTTGTCCGTTTTGCAGTTATAATTTCCCGGTATTGGAGCTCCTACCTTGGCCTGGTCATCAGAAAAAAAGAAGTCATTCAACCGCACGTTCTCAATCGAAACATACGCCGAGCCCAAGCCATCTGAGCCGCCATTGTTTACCGCGGAGACCTTGCAGCTGTTTTCTGCACAACCTTTCGTCTCAAAAGCACCGCCACCGCAAAGCGCTCCATTATCGTTTGGTCGAATGGTATCAATGCCTTGATAGCTTACGTTTTGCACAGTCACATAGCTGCTGAGCACAAAGCCGACCCGTGTTGTGACCATGTCTGCGGCATGACAATAAACCATGTCATACTCCACGACACCTCGGGCTGCAAGAAAGAGAGTTTGCTCTTCCCATCTTGGTGTCTTCCTTGGATCTTGCCAATCATTGGGATCGCGGGCACCAATGATGCACGTCCTCTCCGGAACCAGAAGCTGCTCCTCAATTTCAAAAATTCCAGTTGGAAATCTATAAACGTTGCGGCCATCTTCCACAGAACAAGTAATCTTCGCCACGTTGCTAGCAGTAGACTTCGAGCGCACTGTCAAATCGTGGCAGGTGCCAGCTCGGATTGCTGGCCCCCATGCATCATATGGATATATCTGGCACTGAGGGCAAGGGCCATAGGCTGAACTGGTGAGGTCTCTCCAAATGCTCAAAAAGCTGGACACATCTTCAACTGCATAGGCGAAGGGTACGGTGGTTGCGGCCCAGAAAAAAGCGGCTCTTATGCAAGCCATGGACACGTTCGTGTCAAGCTTCAAGCGATGCAAGTTTGAGCCATACTTCACGAAGTTAAGTTTTCAAATCCACAGACTCTAGGTCAAAGTGTCCGCATCTGGCCTCAATCCGGGTTTGGGTGCAAGAGGCTGCCATGTTGTGAAATGAGAGAACTTCTCTCTACAGGGCTGCTGCTCGTTTGCATGTTGTCTTTAGATGGTAGTTGCAATCGCTGGAAAGCTATGGCTCGGCACTGCCTCTGGACAAGGGCAGCTGACAGGGATAGAAAATCGGCGGATGCTGGCGACAATCATCTCCAAGCTGTTGCAAACAGCGGCACCCAGCATCGCATGGCTGCGTGTTTTAGGGTCCCAGCTGTGTGATTTTGGAAGCGAGCTTGGGATCGGATTGGTTCGGAGCACCCAACACCACAGCGCAGGTCACGTTTCTGTCTTTGGGAGGTGCGGTCTGTCTCTTTGGACCGCAAAACTTGCAGGCATTATCTGTGTACAGGCAGGCAGCGGCAGATGCTGTTGTCAGCATTGCGTGCAGGAAGGAACAGGTATGTCGTGTCACACATGGCTTACAGCAGCTCTGTAACAACCCGCTCAAACAGTGAAACGCTGAAATTCAGAACGACTCTGGTCAGGCGGTCAAGACAAACGAACTTGGCACCGCTACGCCAGAGGCTCAATCAACTGCTTGCTGGAGCCTGCACTGGCAGAGCAGCAGCCAAAGTTGCAAAAGGCTTGCACATGTCAGACTAACGTGTCTGACGCCTTCATCTGGTCGGCCCAGAACCCGTGACATTAACTCACGGACGGTGCGGTCGTACTCCTCGGCTCTTCGACATTGATCTGGTGAGGGCTTGCATGGGTTGGCAATCAGATGTTCCTCAATGCCGCTTCGCAGTCCCTGGTGCTGACGAGTGGTTGAAGGGTCCTGAACTAAACGGGAAATATCGGGAAATTAAGAATGATAACAAAGATTTGTACAAAGGGCGAGGCAGATCATGACACACTCCCGCGCCACATTGTCATCTTACGTGTCCATCGTCATTTTCTGGGAAGGGGAGAATGGATTGATGGGATGTTTTCCAAAACATGATGGGTGAGGTCAGTGAAAAGAGTCCAAAACATGTTTCTCAAACACACCTCCCAGAACCCTTCAAGAAAGCAACCATAGAAGAGGTATGCTTGGAGAGAACCAGACGAAGCACCCACCATGCAATGGTCCTGGCCATTGGCGTCTGGCTGGCGGGTTGCCTGCCCACCTAGGCATGTACCAAACACACACACGTACACACCATGCTTAGGACATGGCAGCGCCCTCCACGCCTTTGCGAGATTGGCCTGGCGCTGGCCGGCCGCAGTGGTGGCAGAAGAGTGCGTCAGGTGCCTTGCCAGTTTGAAGCTCTGCAGAAGCACCTTGCTAGCATTGCACTGACCGACGTGTTTTGCAGAGGTACCAAAGGCTTTCCACACGCACAAATCTGCACGTCCATGGGTCGGCCATGGGCCTCCACAGCCAGAATAGTTCAGTATCTGCACGATGTTGCAGCACGATCTTGCCTGCAGTCTATCCGCTCGTTCTGCCAGGGCTTCACCGGCAAGCGCCGCCATCATAAGCGATCCTGCAGATTCCGGGACGCTAAGAAACATCGAGCAACGAAAGGCTGGAACTACAGGCGTGCAAATGAGGCAAGGCAAATTCTTCTCCTCTGGGACGTGTGGAGCTTGCCGCATGACCTACACGACTTGCGTTGAGATAGTGCATGAAAGATCTATAAATATCTACGGCATTCTGCATCTGCTTTCTGCGTCTATCTTGCCTTGTGAGCGAGGCCCTATCATGTCTGGCCTCGGCGTCTAATAGTAGTACGACATATTACGACTGACTGCCTCAGCACCAAGCACCAGTGAAGTCAGAGGGCTGGGATTCGCCGGATTCGTCAGCAGAGCGACAGGCAAGAACAGCCCCAACCTGGCCGAGACTGCTCGAACACTTGCAACAGCATCCTGCAACAACTCAATGTCAACGCACGCCTCACTCTGCTGCCATTGTGCCAGTGCTCGAAGGCTCTCAAGCTCGCGTCGCAATTTCCTGTTTTCCAACGATTGCGCGACGGCCTCCAGATTCACGCAAGCTTGAAAAGTCAAAAGCCTGGCAAAGTTGCCCACGCTGCCTGCGCGGCCGCTTCGGCTGAGTCTGCCTCTGCCTCCTCCTACGAAGGCCAAAATTTTGCAGCGGCATTGAGTCTTCCCCGTCTAGGTCTGCTCGCATTGGCGGATGCAATGCTGAGATCCTCGGGCTCCAAGCGATCTGAACTGGCACTTGGTGGTGAAGGCATCTCCTTCAGGACAGCTGACAGCCGCATCCCTGCCCAAGTACCGCTATTCAATGCGCTAGCAGATTGCTTGATACCAGCCAAGCCTCTGAACGAATGCCCTTGCTACCTTTCAGCCATCCCAGCTCCCGGGAGAAGTCCAGCTCTTGACCCCGCAACACCTTGCAAGGATGGCCCTGCTTTGCGCTCAGGTGCACATGTTGGACTGAAAAAGCTCCATCAGTATTCCTGCCTCTGCTTGGTGAAGGCTTCTCTCCTTCTCTTTTTGCAGCTCCTTCTCCCGCTGCTGCAGATCCTCAAGCGCGCAAGACTGAAGTGGCACATAACAAGTACTTTGGGACGCCTGCTCTTTCCGCAGTAGCCGCTGCTGCTCTAGATCCTTGGCAGAAACATTGCCAGGAGCACCCCTCCGATGGCATCCCACATGCTCCGAGGTGCATGAGCAAGCTCTTGCTCTTGTAGCTCGCGCTCTCGCTGCTCGATACGCTTGCAGCGTTCCTGCCGTTCCTGCAGGGCATGGCAAAGAAGTGAAGGATAAGAACATGCAAACCTGTCCACAATTAGGAAGCCAAGAGCTATTCCGCGAAATGAGAATCACAATGCTAACACACATGCCCAAGAAGATCATCGATGGTACAAAACAGCAACCTTTGATGACGCTGTTCAATTGATCTGAAGAATACGCCGATAACGGAGAATTGTGCTGACTAATCAACGCTTTTAAGTGATCTGATATTCGGATGCCAGAGCACTTTGAACAGCTTCAAACACATCCCGGCTTTACGTCCGTCTGTTCTCTCATATACGTTGCTCTACACACAAGCTGCCCTGCCCTCACCCTCTGGTGCCCACGAAACAGCCATGCTTTTTGAAGGTTCAGGGTGGACCTCTGATTTCCTCCGTCTATCCCAGGCCACAGGGCCACACAGTGGACAGTGTTGCTGCCATTTATCTTTGTAGTTCTGACGTGCCACGGGCACGTGGAACGTGCACTCCATGTAGGTGCGTCTCGCTGGATGCCAACCAGAGCATTGTTTTGGAAGATGGTGTTCAAAAGGCCTTGTGGTGATCATGCATGCTTACCTAGGTCGTCTCCTATGGACATGCGGACACTGCTGAAGACCGCCTGCATCAAAGCCTCCAGTCGCTGCTCTTGGCGCCGGTTGACTTCTTGCTCCCGCAGCTGTGCCTCCGCGTCCTTGTATAACGGCACGCTCGCTCCCTGCCAATGATTTTCGCCAAAATTCAGAACCTCTTGCTGCAATTCCACGAGCTGCTGGTGATCGCGCTCCAGCTCCTCCATGCAGAACGCCATGTCAGTATGAAAGCATACACAGCAGAAGACCTCCTGCCGGGAATCTGTCAGCTGCTTCCGCAATTCATGCAACCATTGCACCTCGCCGCGCTGCCTGACAAGCCGCTTACAACTGCTCCCAAAGTGCAATTCAGCCTGGTACTGCGGCATGCTTCCGCTAGCCTTGTTGCCAAAGATCGCAGGCTTTTCAGCTCCTTTTCCAAGCGGCTGTTCTCCGCATGTGCCCGTGCAGTCCAAACCAAGGCCTCAAGCTTGCAAGTCTAGGATGCTGGAAAATACCACACATCACTCATAAGTGTGCATTCGGTCAGATAGTGTTACGAGCAGTTACGCTCAAGCCACTGAGGTTGGATGTTTTTTCTGGAATGGCATGGCTGGTTCGCCGGCAAGCGTTCACATGCTAACCCGGCCGCCGGCTGGCAGCGACAGGCGACTTCTTGGGAACCACCTTGGGGCACAGCCCCCTCCAGGGGACCGAGTTGACCGCCATCACGGCGGCTAAAGGATGCTAGAGGCTGCTGGAGTCTGTATAGGAGTGGCACAACTGCTCGGGCAACCCCACATCCGGGAAAATGCCTTTAGTGCAAGACCTTCACCCTGCGAGCTTGTCAAAGTTGACCGGCCAAGGCGGGCTTTAGGAAGCTGCTCGCTCACAAGTGGTGGATTGGGGAAGGAATGTGCTGAATTATGGCTCCAGGCAAAACTCCACGAAATTTGGCACAGAGCAAACGAACCGTTGCAGGAGGAGGTCCGTTTCGTTCGGTGTTAAATGCAAGCACGTGTGCTTTCAGCTGCTATCAAGCAAGCCAAGAAGGCCAAACATGAAGTTACCGTGCCCCCACCAATTCGGCCATCAAACTGCATATTCTGACGTTCCAAGGTTAAGGACGTCACGGCCGTGTCGGAAGCGGGGCCTGTTAATGGCAAATGCAACGCAAGGCCAACACTATGCCCCTTCACAATCTGTGAGAAAGTTTTGTGTTGGCCTGGAAACGCTGCTGCCGGTAACCTCGAAGTTGCAAAGTGCCGGAGGCGCTACAGCTCTCTCGTTTTCAGACTTTGAGAGCATGGCACGCTCGGCATGCTCGGCAAGTTTGTCTCAACACCGTCTGGCTCCATGGCATCAGCTCGTGCTTCAGCTGCTCGCAGCTCTTCCTTGCAGAGCTTTTTGTACTGCATGATTTATCACAAGGCCTTAAGACGATCTCTACCTGTCTTCTGACTACCTGGCAAGCACCTCAGAGACGCAGATGCACATCTTCAAATCTCGCCCCGACTTCATTCTGAAAAAGGGAAATTACACTAATTGCAGATAGCGCTTTGGAAACGAAGTGAATACCGCGTCTCTAACGAAACCCACATGTGCAGAAAAGCGACGAGCTCTTGCCTGCACGACATTCACATTGACAGCAAGTGCATAATTCGACACGGGTGCACTCTGCACGTATCTCTCCGGCTTCAGTCTAGCTTCCTGCCTATCTGCTGACGCTCCCTCCGGACAGGTAAGCCGGCTCTGTAGGAAAAAAACATTCTTTAGCGTTCGGAGGCTCCGCGAAACAGTGTTCCCCTTTTAATTTTTGCTGATTCCGAATCTCGTCTCCCTTCCGTAACAGCCATCACCTCAAAGGCACTTGCGTGGCTACCAAGCCATGACCTGGGCTTAGATCGGCCTCAAATATACTTAGCTTTGCTGTGACCCGGTTCACATATGACACTATACAGGCAGCAAGAGCTGTCGCTTGCATTGGCCCCAAAGATTGCTTTGACATTATCTTGATTGCTTTTCTTGGTCACATTTTGGTGTGCCTCAGCAGAACCTCCCTGCCCTGCCTTCTGGAGGCGACAGGCACTGCAGATTGCAGATTTTGAAGCTCTTCGACGATTCAAATACTGTCAATAGCTCTCTATAGCGGGCAGGGAGTGCACAACAGTCTCGTGAAAAGGGGACAGGACTAGGACAGCTCCGCACCGAAGTACCGACAAGAGCGATGATTGATCAGTACAAAAATGAGAACTGCTGCAACTCAAGATATAAACAAGAAGAAGAATAACAGCAACGACCACAAAAACAAAAATCATGCTAAAACATAGGAAGAATGATAGCAAGATAATAATAATGGCCAAACAAGTAGCAATAGCAATCTTAGAGATGACAAAAGTACTGGTTGCAACAATACTCGCAGTGTAATTTATTTTTATCGCGATGATAGTGGCGATCAGGCTAAAAACAGTGTGACTCCAGAGAAATGAGAATGAGAGCAATGATATCAGCATTCATAACCAATGTAACAATAGTAAAGGACAATAAGAATGTTGTTGTTTTTGTTTGCATATTTTTGTGTGACTTTCTTTTTGGCTGTGGGCCTGAAATCGAAGGATGCCTCACTCGAAGCACGAGTCTGAAGCAAAAACTGTGAAGAATGATGAAGTTCATGAAGAAATGGAAAACAATCAAACATAATGAAAGTGAGGACAAATAATGAAAGATATATGTATATATTTGGATGAAAATCATGAAAAACGAAAACCTGAAAGTTATGAACAATTAATCGTGAAGAATGATGAAACATGATAAAAATAAATGAAGATGATGAAAACTATGAAAATCATGGAAAATCATGGACAATCATGAAAATGCTGAACATGATGAAAATTCATAAAAATCATGAAAGAAAAATCATGCGAAGTTATGAAAATGATGAAAATGATGAAAACGATGGAAAATGATGCTGAGCAATTATGAAAATTCTGAACAAACACGACGATAAACATATGAGAAAATGAAGCATGGATGTCTTTAAAAGGAGGTCAGGGGTTGGGGGAGCATGGGGGGCGCAGCCGAAACATGTCATAGTGCCAGCACCCTTTTGGCGCCGACCCCCGTTTTTGCTAACAAAACGATCTGCATAACTTTCCCTTACTGGTGACATGATTTTTTTTTGTTACGGCAAGCTTGGATGGCCTCACAAAAAAAGATGGGGGTTGGAATCGCGGAAAGTAATGAGATGATTTTAAACGATACGATGACAGTGGCAAGCATGGATGGCCTTAACAAGGGAAGGGGGAGGGTGTGTTGGGGGGGGGGGTGTGGGGGGAGGCGGAGTTGGGGGGAGGCGGAGTTGGGGGGAGGCGGAGTTGGGGGGGGGGGGCATTCGCAAACAAAATGATCTTCATAACCCTCCCTTACTGATGACATGACGCTTTTTGTTGCAGCAACCTTGGAGGCCTTTAAATAAATGGGTGGGCGGTTGGGGGAGGCGCAGCCCCTCCCACTTGCCAACATCATGATCCGCAAAATCTTGCCTGACTGCAAACATAGCCACAACACTTTTTTGATGATGGAAAATTATGGAAATCGTGTTGATGAAAGTTGATGACTTTGAGGAGACATGAAAATACATGATCAGAAGGCATGTAGATTAGGAGAAATGTTCTTGAAAAGTGATGACAAGGATGAACAACAATGGCAAGTGGCGAAATCAGATGAAGATGATGAACAATCATGGAAATTGCTGAAAGATGATCAGAGATGATGAAACACGATGAAACACCATGGGGAATCCTGACATGATGTAAAAGGATGAACGATGGGAAGCAGGGATGGCCTTAACAAAGGCGGGGAACGGGGATGGTGCAGCACCCCCATTGGCAAACAAAATCATCTGTAGAACACTCCCTTACTGATCATCAACTACTTCTGGCGCAACCACGTGTCCGTAGTCCAGCGTCTCCCAGCGACTTCTTAGAAGCCGGCTTGCGCAAGCGTATACTGTATGCCTGGGCATCCTGTTTGGGCCTCCTCTAAAGGCCAAGCACCCTCTAGATCACCCGAGCCGAAGCTCCAAGCAGTGATTCATAACTGTACAGGTGCATTAACAACATGAACGTCAGACAATGGACTGGGCAAAGTTTTGCAAACGGACGCTTTGTACAATGACTTTTGACAGCAATCAACTTCTCATACTGGATGCAGGACCTCACTCAGGATCAACTACTACTACTTCTACTACTAC